>OZ024916.1:46613117-46831957 GCA_964017125.1 Flabesymbios commensalis | reverse complement strand
CACTATTTCACTTAAATCTGGAATGGCTAAAGCTACATTCACATATACGAGCATGAACACAATATTGGACTACGGCAACGATAACGCATGCGACACATTGTTCACATACACAAGATTATAAAATGCGGCATTTGTACAGATATAGTTATATTATCACTCTGGAAATCATTAAAATAATAATAATAATATTAATAATAATAATAATAATAATAATAATAATAATAATAATAATAATAATAATAATAATAATAATAATAATAATAATAATAATAATAATAATAATAATAATAATAATAATAATAATAATAATAATAATAATAATAATAATAATAATAATAATAATAATAATAATAATAATAATAATAATAATAATAATAATAATAATAATAATAATAATAATAATAATAATAATAATAATAATAATAATAATAATAATGATGCTAAAAATATTCCTGGCTCTTCGTGGTTGGTGTTTGTCCCATTTGGTCCGAAATCTATGCAATTCCTAGTACGGCATCGCACACGAATACGACATCAATCATACATGGTGTGATCAAAATATACGTGTTCGTACCCATATAGGTGTTCGATAATAATGTGAACGACCAGACTAAAATAACCGAAAAGGGATTTTGGTAGTTCACACGATTCCCAGCTTAAAGTCACAAAACATAAGTCAGGATATAAATATAGCTACGTTCACATATACGCCGCCTGCGAAAAATATGGATCAACCTCACGCATTATGCATACTGAAGTTGCAACTAGCCAGTGATCAGTTTTAATTTACTCTGTGAATTATTAATCAATTCGCTTGAACTTCGCCTAAGATAGTGTGCAAGATATTTTTGTCAAGAAAATAGGTCGGAAAAAAATTGTGGTAAAAACAGGGTACCTTAATCATTTTTAGGAAAACTCTCTTGGCATCGTGGTGGAAATGTAGAAATAATATGTGAAACTCTCAAACTTTTCTTCTGAGTAAATACTAACAAAAAATAGCAACAAAACGTTTATGACATTTTATTACAATCCACTTTCTAAATTAATAATCACAATTTTTTTAAATTTTGTTTTCAAATCAGTGCTGCATTCTCAAAAATGTCCTGATTATTCCTAAATTATCCTGTGAATTTACTGAGCATATAGTTGGTTAAATAGCCTCTTTCTCTCATCAAGGCATTGAAAGGACGGGTCATTTTGTCATATAATCGCTGCAGGGAATCCCTTGGCATTTAATTCCAGATCTGAAGGACAATCACTCGTAGCTCTCTCAAACTTTTTGGAGGGTTGTGACTGGGTTCTCACATGAGCCCTGATAGACTACATACGTTTAAAAAAATAAAATGAATCAGACTTTAAGCCACTGTTGTGCACACACAGGCTATTTTGCACACACAGGCTAAATTTGGCCAGGAGAACCTCCTGGGGATGGTGAGATGAGTGAGATAACACTGCCCTCCTGACACAGTATTTGGAATTTAAAACCTGGATGTCTTAGGCCGAGTACGCTACGTCTCGGCGGCTCCCCACAATACTGAGTTTTGCGAGTGGATGGGGAAGAAAACCGCAGAGACCGTGAAACGTACTCCGAACTCCAGCATAAAGGCAGCGGTGCTAACCACTACCCTATAGGGCCGCCGCCCGGACTGCTTGGAGACAACTGCATAAACCGAATATTCTTGTCTTCAAACCACTGTGATCACCCGGTGATGTAGCTGCTGTTCTGTGAGGGGATGCAGTGTCCTGCTGCAACACACATGGATGTAGTAGATAGGTCAAAGGTTAAAATAAATCTGTTATGGCAAACTATTCGTCTTCATTGTGTTCAACTGATGTAAATTACAAAATACAAAAAAAAGTCAATTTAATCTCAGTTTGGCCGTGAGAAGACTGATAACGATACCACGATCCTTACGCATATATGTATGTTCTCCTCGTGCAGCAGTACGTGGACTGGAACGAAACACACGTATCATGGTGCGGTTTTCATGAGCAATTGGGACACGGGGGTGCCCTCTACTGGTCAGTCTTAACTTTGAGAAATCCAGTTTTTCTGTATTATTTAACAGTTTTTCTACAGCACACCAGCTGCAGCCGAGGACTTTCCTTTGACCGAAATTGGCATTAGCTAAGGCTACAGCTGGTTCCATTGTCTAACTGGACAAGTTAAGACACACAATATACGCTGCGAAAAGAGAACAAAACGCGATAAACACATGGTACGATGTACCCTGTGTTGATGGTTGTTGTTTTTATAATAGATCAGCTTGATAGATCAGCAATACAAGGACACTTCATCAAACTTTTAAACTGAATTACCATTTTTGAAAACACTATCCAAAAGCATTAGAAGCACAGAACATCTATTTCATTGTCGAGGTGAATCCATATTTTTTTAGGACGGTGTACACAAATATGAAAGGCAGAATGATTTCTTCAGTTACCAAATTGAAATATTTATGAACATATAAAGAAGTGTATATATAGGGTTTCGGTAGGACAATTGGTTTAAAGGTAAGCCCTACTCTCGTGCACCCTGCAGTATCACAATTGTTTTTGACAGCATAGGCCTACATATACATTTTTTTTCTAAAACCAAGGAGGTTAAACTATCTAAAAAAACGTCGTCGACCCAATGTTGAGCAAGCGTCGAAAAATGTGAGCCAACAATAAACCATCATTGATTCAATGTTTGGATATAAGGTTTGGTAACGCATCCTGTAAACTATATTGTATAATACACTTAACAGTTAAACAGATAACAATTTAATGGGATTTTAATATGTTCCCTAATTTAGTGACTGATTATTTTCAGAAAAATCAATTTGGAAGTATGCTCATTGTGTGAGCAGTAGTGCTGATTGTATTGGCAGTGATGCACTCTAATTACGAATACAACCAGATGAAATATAACGTTTCATTCAGAAGTTTATTGGAACGTTTAGAAAACAACCCGGTAACCCCCAAACCCAAAATACAGATTTTAATGTGGACACCAATGCATATGTCCACGTTGATAGCCGAGAAAGGAAAAAATATTGTGTTAGATGATTGCGGTGAATGTTCATGCAGGATAACCACTAGAAACAGCAGCACACTTACAAATGATAGTGACGCAGTCGTGTTTAATTTGAGAAATGAAGATTCCGTTATCGATGGGAAAGTAAATGTTCCTGATTATCACCCACCAGGGCAATACTGGGTACCTTATAACCACGAGGGCATGTTTTTGGAGCACGAGTTTTATGACGCGTTTCCCGGGGACGTCTTTAATTTGACGGCAACATGCAGTCGAGATGCCGATATGTATATGCCATATGGTAAATGTGAGCCAAACAGGGAAAGTATAAACTACCGAAAGACTTTCTTAAGAAAAAGAATTTGACGGATGTGGCAACTTTTGAAAATACATACTGCAAGGATTTGTCACTGAAAAGTCTTACAAGATGTTTCAAGACAATGTTTATACAGTGCCCGTTGTCAGAGGTAGTGGTCCGTATAAGGTGATGCTACCACCTGTATCATATATCAACGCAGATGACTTCAAAGACACCAAAGAGCTAGCTGACTATCTTACAAAACTAGACCAAAATGACCAGTTGTATATAGAGTATTTCAAATCACGTACGGATTACGAGTGTTCCACAGATTCTTACAATATTACACATTGGCTATGTGAGCTGTGTAACGGTGTAAATCTAGCTGTCACCCAACAAATCCAGAAAACGTACAATAAGAATGATATCCAGAGCGTCATTCACCCCAGGGAAAACTGTGTTTTTTACAATAAAAAGAAGAGAATGGGGCCAAGGAATTAAAATATTCCATTCATGCGAATAACGATGCTCTAATCTGCTACACTGGAATGCAAAAGCTAAAAGATAGTAATTGCTCACTTAAAAGTAAACAGATACTATATTTTGCCTTTGCACGGTAGTAGCAGCTGACCCCGAAATGTGGCTTCCAAAGAAGATATTATGACACATTATCATGAAATTTATTTATGCGCTTCTGAGCTCGGTCCTCTGATGATATAAGCGATATCTTCGACGTTGGTCCAACATTGAAACGACACTGGGCCCCAGTGTTTGCTGAGATTGAAGTTTTATTGATTGCTCGATTGATTGATTGAACTGGCTAGACCTAACTTAAAGGTCCCATATATAGCCCGTAAGTCCTCAGACATATAGTCTGCACAAAGCCATCCTTCTTTCTACTTTAAATGATTTATTTAAGATTAGAGTGATTGATTTCATGTTTTAAGCCGCTGGGATCGATTTATCCAAATACAAAAGTAACTGGGGCGGAGCGTATTCTTAACGTCGTGTTATATTATCAAACCTGGCTGGTTATAATACATCAGATAAGTCTATAGAATTATCCGAGTACATGAACGGTGTTTATTCCGGGGAGAGGTACCATCAATATAATGGTGCCATCAATATAAATACTCATCGAATCAACTGCCACGCATTTTCAGCTCACGCAGGTATGCAGGGAGTTTTTCACAGCCTGGAACATCAATGGCAAGTGCACGATATAACATCCACAAGAAAGGGAAACCTGTCAAATTGATGTATTTCCCACCTACTGAAGCAAACCTATTACGCCTACTTCATGTTCTCCACAGTTACTTTCAATTTCTCCTGTGGAAGTCAGCTGGCACAAATCCACCACCAGCATGTACAGATCGGCTCGCCCAGTTTGGCTGGAAGCGTGGCGAATGATCCCCAGTCCAACATACCATGATGGTCCACCATATCCACCAAATCTAATGGATGTAATTAGTAACTGTTGTCGGTGTAGAGTTGAGGGGCGTGCATGTGGTGCAGAATCATGCAGTTGTCACAAAGAGCGCGTTGGCTATACCATCTACTGTGTATGCATGGGTGACAAATCAAATTCATAATCCACACACACAGAAAGGACATGATGCATGGGATGGATGGAAGACAGAAATAATGATGTGGATTATGATGAGATAGGAAACGATGAGCACATAAGGGATGTAGGGGTATAGGAATAACCCATGAGAAAGAGCACTTAATTCTTAGACTCTATATATTATGACAATACTTATTTTGTATTTTTGTTGTTGTGTAACCAGCTCATCACGAATAGTCCATGAGCCAGGTAGGGTCTTCGGTACCACAAAAAGGTACAAATTGCCATTCATACCATCTTATTCTACATGTCGTAATAAACATTATTTGGTATGATAGCAATCTCAATGTGGTAGCTTAAGGTCTCGCACAACTATTTGAAGTTTATCAGCGTAACATATATGTCCACTTTTTGAGGTGGAGTTGTGTAGCGTAGGTTTATTACAAGCACAACAAGTATATACCATTTTTTAGGCAAACGTCTCACCATGCCAATAATTGAATAAAAGTGAGAGGTTAAACACTAGGATTTCGCATGCAAGTCAAGATAATGCGTAAGTATTTTTATTTTCTCTTGAACGAAAATTTTGCAAACTGATGAGCTCATTGTAGAGACAATGTGTGGTTGGGTGTGTACCATGCGAGGCAATGTTCCTAGCTTGTTTTTTATCGATGCTTTCCCGGACACAATGTAATATTTACATAAATAGCTAGACAAAATATTGTGTTTGGTTGCGAACCCTGATAACCATAAAAATATTCGATGGATGTGACGTTACAGAAAAAAATGCAGCATGGTAGAAATATAAAATGTAAGCAAATAATGTAATCAGAATATAAATATTTTCTAAGGATAAAAACATTTAGATGCGATGTGTTCACCCCCCCCCCCTCCTCTCCCTCACGTTCATCATGGTTGGTCAATAATTATACGGTGGGGTGGCAAATAAGCAAGTAGAAATAACGGTTTACTAATTTACTAAGTTTTAAACCATTTAAATTTGATTACCCCGTTTCAACAATTTGACCTTTAAATGTCACTCAAGGTCAAATGTAAATATGCTTAGCTGAATGAATCTTAACTGAATGTGTCATCAGACACTTAGTGCAAAGTTGTTTTTCCCATAGTGTTTCCTTGGTGTTTTCCATTCAATGCGCAGTACACTTTCAGTATGCAGGAAATGAAGATACTCGAATTAAATGAGCTTTTAACAGAAGTAATTACAAAAGTAATTATAGCAGACTTTTGATTGAACATTTGAGTGCTCACTCTGTATTTATATATCGATGGCTGTGGCTCCTCTCTAATGTGATTTACCAAGAATATAGCCTATGTAGTCCTAGTGTATATGGGTAGTTGACATCGAGAAGTATTGGATAAGCCTAAAATACAACACATCTCGTCTTGGAGATATTTGCAAACGGTAGGGGCCTACATCTGAGAAATGATAATGGGTCACTCTTGTCCTTCTGGATATCTTACTTCAGCATAATTGTACTAGAGGTGTATTGTGAGAGCCATCACAAACCTAGAAATACAATTATGTGACATTTACCATGTTGATTCATGGCAAGTATTCACATTATCTCAATTTATCCTAATGACATGTCACGCCTACCAGATACATATATATCCAGAAATGTATAACTACTTTGTGTCTGTATCTTCTGTGTACGCCCAGGTGTTGAAGGTATAATTATTTAGGGTATTTCAATTTGCATGTGGTACGAAATAATTCAGCTTGAAGGCATAGGAAGTAACGTACTACTATATTTTACTCAAAGCGATATACCTGTGTCGAACTATGCATTTTGTTATTGGCGTCCTAAGTGAAGATAAAGATGTGAATATAATTTTATATACACAACAATTAGATAGTACGGTGCCAAATTAACAGATATTTAGTAAATTAATGTGCATACTTATGTGTTGTTGCTGATGATGGGAGAAGTGAATAGACAGTACATGGTCCACCATACTAATTTTTTTTTTTGCAATTGTTGAATAAGATTTTTTTGCCATTTTTGAACACTAAATATTATCCTGAAGATTGTGGTACATTCCATTGATTTTACGACAATTTTATAATATCTCTAAAATGTATATTGCTAATAGGATTTCAGTACAATAACATTTCACAATTTTGGTCATGGTAAATTCTTGAAACACGATCAGTTTCATTATGTTCTGCATACAGTTCCGTGCTGCAGCCAGCTATTGGTTGCAACAGTAACACAAACCAGAAATCAGGTTAATTAATAATAAAAAACCTCGTAATTGTCGTGGCAATACATGTTGTAAATCTATAAAAGTAGGCCTATTTATATCTGGAAATACAGGAACAAACATCCACTTCAAGAAATGTTTCACATGATTGCTTTCCATGCAGCACACCTAATAGGTTCTGGTTGATGTTTATGTATAAATGTTTATCACGTATTGTTCAACGAAATATCTTCAAAGTCATTATAATACAAGCTGTTGTAACCGTTTTAAGGTACTAGGACACATGTTTATTGCATGCATGTATGCTACTACTCAGAACAAGCACTGTGACTGTGTACTAAAAGTGGTGTGACTGAAAATACATACATACAAATACTTAGATATTTTTCAGTATCGTGTCTCTTTCATTTGCATCACACTTAATATTAAAATGTTTTATATTTATATATCGGCCGACGTCGAAAAATGAAGCTATAATATTTGGCAGTTTTTAATAATCATCACTATGACGTATGTTGGATGGGGTTGGGTGAATTAATTTGTAAGGCGAGATCGTACATTAAAGCTCTACTACATAGGAACTGTTAATATGCTAAAACTATTTAGTACTTACCATATACCGTGTCAAAAGCACAAAAATAAGCATTTGTGTTTTTTGCGTGCTTCAGGTACAGCTAAAAAAAATCACTGTTTCAATGTAGCAAATGAGTGAAAACGTGTACATATACACATATTTAGTTCCATATTTATTATGTTTTGACCATTTTATTTGCATCAAACGTAAGCTGGAAATTTGTCAGGTATACATCCGCCAATATTAAAAAAATAAAACCATAATTCCTAGTAGTTTTAAAATTTTGGGCAATAACGAATGTTGAATTGGAAAATAAAATGTTTAAATCATTCACACGGTGGGTTTGCTTGTTACGTGATAACATATATTAATATACTACATGGAGACTGCAATCATACCAATATATCTAGTACATACATAGACCTCGCCAAAACACAATAATGAGTTAGTTCGTCTGGCGTGATTGAGCTATCACTCAAAGCAATATATGTAACTGTGTAGCAAAAACGTGAAAAATTGTACATATACACATATTTAGTTACATATTTTTTATGTTGCGATCATTTCATTTGCATCAAACATAACAGTAACATGGTGCAGATATATATCAGCCTTCATGCAAAAAATTGAACTTTAATATGTAGTAATTTTAAAATTATTGAAAATAACGTATGTTGCATTGGAACATAAAATGGTCAAGTAATTTATGTATTGGGTTTATTTGTGAGGTGATACCACACATTAAACTACTACATACAAACTTCTGTCATGCAAATATATTTACCACAGACATACACCTTGTCGAAAATCTAAAATATAAATTTTTGTTTGTCACAATATTGAGCCACGCAAAACAATGAGTGTTACTACATGTTATGTCTAATAAGCTTTGAAGGCAACAAAAACATGAATGTATTTTATGTGATAAATCTTGTTATTTGAAATTTGCTGACAAGAATCTTGTTGACAAAATGGAACCATTGGATTCTGTGATAGATTAAACAAAACAAAAATCAAACTTGAGCAAAGAAATTAATAATTTACGTAACCGAATAAACTGAAAGCTGTTTTTTTCAGGAATTATAGCGGGGCTTCTACCCATACGACTGCTGAAACATCCTTAAAATCTACCGTGTGTTTCTTTTTAATTCAAGATGGCCGTCATCACGGTAACGCCATTTTTCGAAAAACCAAGGCTACATTCCATGCACTTCATCACTTTTACAATTTGAAAATATGTTCACCCAGGATTTGAGGTACGAGAAGAAATAATATCAGTTCTTGCCTTAATACATATCCAAGATCAACCACACATATCCAAGATCAACCACACGCTGGTAGGGGTGGTAGGGGTGGGAACGATGTGTTGCTTGTTATGCGGTCACCATTCTAGGTCATTTTTTTCAAATTATCAGTTTGAGTGGATTCGTTCAGAAGTACCACGACTACTATTAAATTCAGAAACCGTACGGTTTTTCTAATAGTATTAATGTCTAATTATTCCCTTAGAACATTATATCACTCATATTGTAATAATCCTACCGATTTATTGTGACGCAGTAGAAGTATCGGACCAGAATATTGTTATTTATTAGTAAAAATGACTTATCATGGTTATTGTGACACACAAATATTAGTTAAAATGAGTTATCATGGTTATTGTGACACACATGGCATTAAAAGTCGCTAGGCATCAACATTCCAATTGCAGGATGGGCTGGGGCCCTAGGGTGGTGGTTAGCACCACTGCCTTTCACGGGGTTCGGTTCCCGGTTTCGGCGGTTTGAAAGAAACAAAAAATGTTTCTTCCCCATCCATGTGTGAAAATCTGTATTGTGGGGAGCCTCCCCGAATCTTGTGTCTGGAGGACAGTGTCATCTCAATCATCTCACCTTCCTCAGGAGGTTCTCCTGGCCCAGCTTAGCCTATACATTTCAAGTCATAAATTTGCTTTAAACAACTTTTGAAAAAATCGTCGTCTGCGTAGTAAGGCTTATTTTATATGGTTCAGTTCACTTTAAAAAAAACTGATATATTTAGATCTGAATAGCAGTGGCGTAAATAGAAGCGGGCTCTATGTTAATAGAGCATCAACAATTTCCAGGGGGTACGGTCGACGGCATGCCCCGATGAACAACTAACCCCCCCCCCCCCCCCCACAGTAACTCCACTACAGCTCGAGATTATTGATTAGGCTGTTTTGCCAGTCTGTATATGGTCCGCGGTCACGAGATTTCCCCTGCGTAGAATGTCATCTATACAATTTGAAGGCGGCGATAATATTTATTAGTAAAAGTAAATCACATTACAAATAGATCATGTATTTGAATCTGTGAGAAATAATAACCGGCGTTTTCTCTGCTGTGAAAACTGCATTTAATATTGATATTGAATATTCATCTGTTTATTCAGCTCATACGAAAATTCTATTTCATCATACCATTAAAAATAATAATATGTATTAAGATTTTCCTAGCACTCGCTGCACGATGATAATTGAGTTTATTTTATCATTCTTTATGTCAGAATTTGTACGTAGGTATAATTCTATAGGCCTATATTCACATCCTGGTTCGACCATTCTACGGATATCTGGTCCAACATTAAACCAACATTAAACCAGTATAGTTATGTTCCCTGGAAGTCGTTCATTTCCACATAACTAATACCTTTCTACACGTCACACACCTAACATGGCAGAGACAGAAGCAGACAAATTAATGGGTTTATTTTTCTAGAGGTTGGCAGCTCTAAAAATATTGTTGGCTACCTCTACAGTTAAAAGTAATAATTATGTCATTATACCTGAAGATGACGCAAAACTAAATGACCAGGCGTCATGCTTGAGAGGTTGGAATCCGGGTGTGGCCAGTTTCAACTCAACTGCCGTAACACCAGGTTCAGAAATATTTTTTATGTGATAAAATATATACAGACAGATTTTATATTTTTTTTATTTTTAAGGAATTTTGAAAATGTTTCATCCCGTTGCAAAGATATTTAATATTGAAATCAAATAGTCGACTATTTGTCATATTTGTTGAGCTCATACAGAGCTCATTGTCTAAAGTCTATCCCCGCACGGAAAGAGTAAAATATGTATAATAACCGTAGACCCATAACATAGGTATTCAAATGAAGCGAAAAGAGCTAACTAAGACATTGGTCCCTATTCTGTGTGAAGAGCTGTTTATATTTCTGTCATAAACTATTCTATCGATTCAAGGCGAAGTTGAAATGTTTTCCAAAACACATCAACTGACATTAATCATATTAGCAGGTAGCTGTTAAATACCAGAACTCTACACATGTCGATCTTTAGCCCATTTACACAGTTTACTATAAGTCGCAGTGGATTAATGTTGGGGCAGCATCGCAAATGTGTTTCAATGTGAAATTATCGATTGTTAAGGTCTCACCACACAAATTCATTCGCGCATATCATTATAAAGTTTCGGAAAAAGAAAGTTAGTCCCTTTTTAAAGTTTGTGGCTCTTTGCAGCAGCCTGGCTGGTAAATATTAGAGATATATCATTTTGCTACCAATTTGAATCGATTCTGTAATGATTTGCTGTAGCAAAAGCATCGAAATAAGCAAAGATAAGGTAACGCGGAGTCCTAGCCCTAGCAGTGACAAGGCTCTTTTCAAAACCGCGCTCTTTTTTCGCTAGGTCGCTCAGGGGAGAGTGGGCAAGAGGTTATTATGGGGTTAAATAAAAAATACGTGAAAATGCCTTTTCTATGTTTTATATTGAAAGAGAAAAGACTGATGGTTAAAATAATTTATAGGGTTATTTATATTTCTGCACTTTGAGTGCAAAACACACCAACGCGAACGTCAGCGCGATTAGGCACGTGACGAGTGACGCGACGACTGACGCGAAAATTACAGACTGTCCACATACCAACGCGACGAGCAGCGCGACATGTCAGGCGCGACAACCGGCGCAAATATTTAAAGTTGAGACCAAAATTGTATTTAATTTGTCAAAACCTTGCTCTGTACCAAATTTGAAACTGGTATCAATCTGGGATACATAAATTGAAAATGACTATATTATATCTTTTTTTGTTACATTTTTATGTCATATTCAACTATAAAAATGACTTTTTCGGGTGACCTTGACCTTGAATCGTAAAATATTCTCCCCCGACAGATTCGTGAAAAAACGAGGTATTACATGATTCTTTGTGACTTTATTCACAAAATTGTGAAATTCTCATTTCTCGATGGTGGCCATTTTGGCGGCCATTTTGAATTTGCTCAACCGACGAGGTCTTGGTCTAAATTTTTTGGGCTTGAGACAAGAATTGTATTTAATATGTTAAAACCTTGCTCTGTGCCAAATTTGGGACTTCTATCCATCTGAGGAACATCCGAGAGACTTGCCCACTGCACTAACTAATCCTGCTTGTAACAAGACGCCTTGTGAATGGTATAATACATCCTGAAACTATTTTTGGTCACTGATAAAGATCACGTTTTGACATTGTCTGCAAGTCTTACATTTTGGCAAATATCACTTTTCTATATCTATATCAATAGATTTATCTATATTTATATAACTAGGCCTACAATAAGTAGCTACAAATAGGTCTACTAGTATCTTGCCGGGTATTTATTGTGAAAATGTGTGGCTCTCTGACATGTTTGTGTTTCAGGTATTTATTTTCGATGAAAAACGGGGTGAATATGAATACAATGCTGTGGCGCACCACCAAGATACTGCGCCATTACAAACCGGTCCCTGGGAAAAATGTATAAGTCGGCGCAGTTACGTTTTAAAACCTAGTTACCAGCTTCCATTCTTTCTGCGTAGATTTTGCTGTACATTTTTCTAACTTTTCGTTTCTAGTCATCTAGTTCCTATTCATCCCATTCTATTATTCAGTTGTTTGTTTTAAATGTACTTGTTTGTTCCTGTTCACCCCATGGTTGGGTTATGCCCACAAGGGACTGCGATAGACAATGTTGATGTTCCTTTTTACCCCCCTTTGGGGTTGACTCGGACACGCATTTTTTTTTAATACCACCATAAGACACCCGATGTGTATGGGCATAAATGTCCCGCAAAATATTTGTAGGAAAATAGTTAAAACTCCCCACAAAGACGTACCCCTGGAACATAAGTTTATTTAACAAAAATAAATAATATAATAAAGTAATATTTCAAGTAGACCCTCACAAGCAACCATTAGATGCGGCTTCATAAAACTTGGCACATAGTTGCATAACCCTCAGGGCTTTAATGTGGAATAGATGTAAGATGACGCCAAGGATATTTCAATGTCATTTCAAGGTCAAATAAACTTATTTTTTAATGTACGAAAATCGCATTGTTGATAACTTGCCGTCTACCATGGATTCGCATTATTGCGAACTTGAACAAAGAAGTATTAAGCACAACTATATACATACACAGTAATATGCCAGAATCATTTTATTTAAAATGATTAACACCAATCTACTGTAAAACATGAGTAGTTGGACGAGCACTGTATCGGACTAAACTAGAGTGCAAAGTCAGCAATTTGTTTTCTAAAATCCTATATCTGAATTATGCTTATAAATATACAAACGTTCCTAATACGATTACTTTTAACATTTGACTTTTAAACTAGGTGTGACAAAGAGATCCTAATTTGTAAAATGGCGGCCATCGATTTCTGGTATTTTCGTTTTGGGGTTTGCCAAGAGATAGGCCTATATTTTCGGGGAAAAAACCGCTTGGAGTACGCCGTTCCCAACTCAATCCTCCAAAGTGGCTCTATACTCACCTGTTGTGGGACATCATGAAATTGATCGTACATTTCTATAGTGTATAGTATAGTTTTTTAGTGTAAAATTAGCTTTCAAAAGCATCAGCTGAATAAAATATGGCAAAATTATGAGGGTAAGACGTTACATACGCATACATGACGGACGCCCACTACCAGGATTGGTTTTAGAACATTTGTAGTCCATCTATTTGCCTAGGCTTATACATTATCCACAATATATAAATAAACTGATAATTAAGCATATGAGCGGTTCAAATATTTTGATATATCCATCCTGTTCATCACATGTAGACTTAGCTTATGTAATGTTATCTGCAAACGTTAATTCTCCGAGTACGTTTAAATCACGCGACGGATGAAATATTATTTATACATGTAGGAATAATCTGTTGTCTCAGAATCATTTATAATTAATTATTTCTACATCAAAATATACAAATTAATATACAAAGGATATACTTGATATACATAGTAGAACAGGAATTCAAGTGATGGCATGTGGACAAAACATGTATGTCATTTTTGTGTGACAACCTAGGCATATACTCTATCATTTTTTTCTAAATGCAGGATATTGAACGTCATCTACATGTGTATATCGCAGCTGATAAATGATCTTTATAAATATCCAGTAGAAATTGGTGAAAAAGTGACATCACAACCATCACGACATGACGTCACAAATGCACGTTTTATGAAAAACTCGACCACTCGCCGCAAAAACCGTTCACGCTACGTGAAACTAGACGTTCATACATTTCCAGCGATATATTATTTGTCTCTAGGAAGTTAAGTGTCAACTAACTCCTTAAATAATAGGCTGATATTTTATTGTGGTATGTATTTGATAGGACAACATGATGAGTTGCAAAACATTTCATCTCTATTTCAGTGTTCATAGCTGAGTAAGTAGGATTCAATTTCAAAATTGTCTTGTGGTGTAGTGGTGATTTTTGGCGATTGGTTATAGCTATTATATGTATATTCTGGATAATTCAGCTCGGCATGAAGAAAACTTTTTTCTTTGAACCAAACATAATTAATTAAAAAGCAATTTTAACATTATGTTGTCCTTTTTAACTTTGCGTGACCCTTTTGACCTTACCTAAATATTTTGATACCTTGGTCTCTGAAGATAAGCACCGACAATACGTGATATCTCTTTACACCATGATGCCATATTTAATTTGACCTGAATGAATATGAATGTTATACACATCTTTTTTTACCCTTTGAAATTTGACCTTTCCACTTTCAATTTTAACGTTTTGCTGACCTTGATGTTTGAAAAATTGCCCACAACCATGCATATTATGTTTAGACAATGATGAAAACTTTCATCCGAGTCGGATTTCGATGTTCTACAGCAATTTTCAATTCGTTACCCTTTTGACCACAGAAATTTAAATTTTTGGTGACCTTCGTGGCTGTAATATTTCTACGACCATGCATAGTAAGCTAATATGAAAAAGTGAGCTTTTATTCAGGCCGAATTTCAACGTCCTTGAGAATTCTCAATTTTTTACGCTTTTGATCTCATAAATTGACCGTTGTGTTTTCTACTTCAACCCTTTCACGACTTTGGTGTTTGGACTTACATCCACATGGCTGCATAACATGATTATTTTATGATGTGAGATTTAATATTTTTGAGGTGAATATGAATATTTTTCAACTGTTTTCCAAATTTATCCCTTTTGACCTCAAGAATCGCCTAATGTCATCCAGAGGACAACTAAGTGGAAATAGTTCCCAGACACCATAAGAAAAAAACTATCAAGAGACCTTGCAATACCAGACTTTGCAATGTCAACCATACTGGTAACTCGACTAATATAGAACATAATTATTTAGTATGTTCGAAAAGAAAACAATAATTTTGGCTACATAATTACGTACACAGACCGATGATTTTCGTCATGTTCATGTATCTACACCATGGTGATATGCCTTCCTATCAGGTTATCATTATCTTCAAATCGTCGATATGACACTGCTCAAACCTAGCGAGGATGTGGTTGGAAATGGTGTTCCTGGTCTGCTGGATTGGTGATGCAGTATCGATGTAGGTGATATGGGAACTTTGCCCCGACGACACGGACCGCCTGTTCCTGGTTATCAATAGTAGCATGATCGTTTTTTGCTCAATGATGGAGAAGACAAGGTTGATGAGCTGTTTCGTCGGTGCACTGGTGTATGTGAAGGGGGGATTTCTTTTAAGCGCATATACGAAGACTTTATAGTCATCGGAAACTACTTCTATGGGTGCAAAGCATCTGTGTAGACACAAAAACTTTGCAATAGATTAGGTTGAAAAGTTTTAATTCAGATATGTTTATAGCAGCCCTAATTTATGCAAATTTATGCAAATTAGATAATTATTTACATCTTAATATTGATTGAAACCATTAGACGTCCATGAAACCTGGGGGTGGAAACACAAATATGACATTGGCTGTACTATCAGCTCCAAATGTGGATGGGAAGGGGTGATGATTTGAAACCTGAAAATTGGGGGGGTGGGTTTTTTAAGTAGAAACTTTCAAGCTAAAACAATGGAATACTTACAAATCAGAATCGATAGATGTTAATGCAAAGGCGATTGTACAGTACTAAAATGTACAACTGCAGGAAACATTAACGTGACTGTTATACTTCACGTAGGGGGCCTAGTGAGTGTAAAGATGACAAGAATATTGTAAAAAATGTTCAGTTTATACATTGAATGGAAATAGATTTTTCTCAACCTGTGTGTAGAATGACATATTTCTACTAAGTGAAATAATGTTCATATATTTTTTTTCAATGTAATACAAATTTTACGATAATGATGTGTATTATACATGTCAATATTGTAACAAATCCCAATAAATGTTTGATAATAAATGTTGTTTCAAGTCATATTTGTGTAATCTGTCATAGAGCTTACATTTCTTCTACATTTTATTCATAGCAAGTAGATAGATGTCATGGAATAGTACAATATGTTATCACACATGTGGTATTGATATACAGACAGACAGACAGATATTTTATTGACAGAAAGAAAGTTAATCCAGACTTATTTGTCATAGAAATAGGGATATGTACATGTATATACAACATTGTTAATTTGTTAAAATCATATGACAATATACATAGTATGACATACATAACTAAAATCATGTTATCTGGCATTGCCATAAGAAACACTGGGTATATACTTAAAATAAAATTGAAAGGCATTGCCAGGGTAACATAAGGCCTATCATTTTGTTTCCCGCACCAAAACCAGAGATAAAATAGCTACTATGTATGACATGCTAATTATATATATAGTAGCAAAAACGAAACTCTGGAAAGCGTAGAAACCTTGAATATATACAAGTGTATAATTATGCTACAGTAATTTGAGAATGTATTAAGACAATGTTAAAAATTACACGATATTTTTAAAAAATCGAATATTATATCATGCAAGTACAATCAATGTGACAATCCGCTACACAGGTAGCTCCGAGCCATGTGACCATGCAAGCACAGTCGCTATAGTACAGGAGGAATGGATCCATTTTTGGAGTTGAGTTGACACTTAAATTCCTAGAGATAAAAAATATATCAAGGGAAAGGTTTAAGTCTCTAGTTTATGGTGGCGTATATCGTTTTTGCCGTACGTGATCAATTTTTTTTTTAAACGTACGTTTGTGACGTCATGTCGGTATGGCAATGAAGTCATTTTATGAACCAAATTGGCCAGATAAACTACAAAACAGGGGTCTTGTTCAAGCCGCTGCTCGGTATTAGTATGATGCGTATGTTTCAGCACATACTACGCATACCTGGCAATAGTTGTATATTCATTATATCGTAAATTCACATTTATTGACCATAAAATTACATAAATTGTTGATACAAGCGAATACATTGTTTTAGAAAAATAATGCACCGAAATATTGAGAATAAAGTTGTGTGTTATATCTTTATAATTCTGATTACGGATACCCTTGTAATATATCATTGGAAAGGTATTAATCTCTACATTTGCGTGAGCTAACGGTAGTAACGTCAAAATGAACACAGCGCTCTTTTATGACGTCATAGTTTTTCGTATTTAACAACCTTACCTTTGATTTATCCACTATTTATCACTAGGTGGATCTTCACGACTCGCTCAGCATATACACAACACGTTGACCCAATGTTGCCCTTATGTTGGACCAGCGACAAAGACGGTGGGTGAATGTTAATGCAACATTGGCTCAACGTCTCCTGTTTGCTGGGTCTGTGACCCATGCCCTCTGTTCAGTGTCCCCAATATAACAAAAAAGGCCATATTTGGGTCGAAATATGCTCTAGAATGCATCATGTGAAGTCTTAATTAAATTTAACAATTTCTCGAAGAGCATGCCTCAGACCCCTCCAGACTGCAAATACAGGAGGCTGACTGAGTTTGATAAATGATAGGCGCCTCCAGTCAGTCAAATCTTGGATCCGTCAATTAGTGCAAGATTGTGTTATGTATAACATGATTTGAAGGCAACAAAAACATCAATTTATTTTCAATTGGCTTTCCTACAATAAATTATCTCATTACTTGTGTATATATAAGTAATAGATAGAACGGCTGCTATACTCACACTTTTTTCACTGTTGTGGCGGAAAATATGTGCTGAATCGTGTTATTTGAAATTTGCTGACAAGGATCTTGTTGACAAAAAGAAACCAATGGATTCTGTGATAGATGAAACCAAAAAAGTAAACTTGAGGAAAAAAATGGTTAATTTAATTAATTAATTAATTTAAAAATCCTTAAAACCTACCTTGTGTTTGTTTTAAATTCAATATGGCCGCCATCACGGTAACGACATTTTTGATACACCCCATGCACTTCATCACTTTTACAATTTGAAAATAATTTATTGTGTGTTTATCCAGGATTTGAGGTACGAGAAGGAATAATATCAGTTCTTTCCTTAATACTTATCCAAGATTATCGCCATATTGTTTGAGTGATATGAATAATATATGCCGTAACTATCTCGTTCTTGAACCTAAAATGTCTTTTTGGGACTATTTTCAGGCCTATGGAGTATAAATGATATTATATTGTATTTATCAATATAAATATCAATATATACAAAATGGTCGCCATTGTAGTTTATTCTACCAATGTGTGTGACGCTTTGGGTCGTTTTTAACTGATTTTCCACTAGAAATATTGATTGAGCATAATGAAATGTACATAATTTTATCTCTAGTAAACTATTAATTATAAACTATAACACGTCTAATTTGAAAAGTAGGCATATTTTGCATTGATTTGAAGCGGGTATCGCGTCGACAAAGGCTGCCTCAAATAAATAAACACGCAGCGATTAATGCCAACATAATTATGACCGCATATATATCGATTTTAATAACACTTGAGTGAAATGGGTGAAATCATAAACATATTTAGCTACATGTTCAATATTTGCACAGAGGAAGTAACAAAAAGATGCTATTATTGTAACATTATAAAAATGACCGTACTCGAAAAAACATTAAAAATAATAAAATAAAATAGGTTTATTATAGCAGGCGCAATACAAATGTCGTCGATTTGTAATTTGAAACCGCCAAAAAAAACATGTGTCATTCACCTGGAATTACAGCCAATTGGACAAGAAGTATAATTGCAATTTTGTATAGATTAGATTGATGCTGAAGATATCGCTACGCGGGGATCAACCACACGCTCTAACAAAGTTATTATGTCACGTGTGATGTCTCTCAAAACAAAACCACATTAGTGGTAGGGCTGGAAACCATGTGTTGCTTGTTATGTGGTCACCATTCTAGGTCATTTTTTCACATTATCAGTTTGAGTGGATTCGCTCACAAATACCATTAAATTCAAAAACCGTACAGTATTTTCAATAGTATCAATGTCCAAGCATTCCCTTAGAACATGATATTAGTATGGTTATACGTTTGAAATAGGCCTTAAAGCGGATGCATTAACCTGGGATGGGGTAAATTAACATATTGTATTTATCCTACCGATTTATTGTGACACAGTAGAGGTCCTTAACCAGAATATTGTTATTTATTAGTAAAAATGAGTTATCATGCATGTTATACACTGTTTGCACGATTTTGCGCATAAGCAGGACCCCCAACTAAATAGTTCAGTTTTTAGTCACTGTGTGGCGTGTTGCTATTGGGAAAGGTGTATTGTGACACACATATAACATGTCGTTAAAGGTCGCTAGGCATCAACATTCCAATTGCAGTGTCGTACGAATTTGAACTGTTGTTAGCACAGCCTGACTCCTCACATTTCAAAGTGATGAGTCACATAATACCATGTCCTAACGATATACCGCCATATTCTGACAATAAAATGCCATATTCTTACATTATACTGCCGCATCCCGACATTGTAATACACATCCTGGTTTCAACATAATCATAGTGCCATGCACAGTGATATAATAATAACGGTAAACTGTTATATCTTGACTTTATAGTGCATATTCTGACTAGTGCATATTGTGTCATATCCAGATATTAAAATGACATTTAATGATGCCAAACATGCATATATTTACATTATAATGCAAAATCATGACATTAAAATGTCATATCATTAATACAAATTACTTTACTTTAAAAATTCGTCCCCTGACCATACACTGCCCCACATCCTGACATAAAAATGTCATTTCTTGACAACAAATGCCACATGATGACGCCATACTGCCATGTCCTTATATTACAATGCTATATTGGCACACTAACATGCCAGGTCGTGATATTATAATGCCACATCCTTCTATTATGAGGCCATATTGTGCAATTAAGCTACCATAGCTACTGATATTATAATGCTATATACTGATCTACCACATTATGAAAATATAATGTCATAGCTTGGTAATAAAATGATATAAAAAATGGTATGGCCTAATGATATAAGGCTATAATATAACTTTAAAGTGGTATATCCTGATATTATAATGCCATATCTGACTATATAGTGCAATCTCCTGAAATATTATTGCCATATCGAGACGTTAAACATGTTAAAAGGCCATATAACCTGACATTATAATTCCACATACTTGACTTTATAATAATCACAGACACTGTCTATTAGACAGTCAAATGTGATATCGTGACATAAAAATTGCATATATTTACATTAAAATGATGTCCCCTGATCATAAATTGCCATATAATGTCATATGATGACAATATAATGCCACATCCTGACATAAAAATGTCATTTCTTGACAAAAAACGCCACAGAGTGATTTTATGCCATATCATGATATAACAATGCTATATCCTCACATTAATATGTCTAATCGTGATAATATAACATCCTTTTATTATAAGGCCATATTGTGCATAAAGCTACCATGTACCATGCTACTGATATTATAATGCTATATACTAACATTATAATACCACATTATGACAATAATTATTATAATGTCATAGCTTGGTATACAACTGATATAAAAATTATATAATCTAATGATATAAGGCTATATTATGATATAAAGTGGCATATCCTGATATTATAATGCCATATCCTGACTTTATAGTGCAATCTCATGAGATATTATTGCCATATCGAGCCGTTAAAGGGCCGTAACCTGACATTATAATTCCACATATTGACTTTATAATATCATATCCTGACAGTCAAATGTGATATCCTAACATTTAAATGTCATATCTTGACATTAAAATGTCATATCCTGACATTAAAATTTCATATCCTGGTATTTCATTGTAATATCAAATCATTTTAGTACAATATCTTGACCATAAAAGGACATATCGTGACATGTTAAAGTGACACAAGCAAGCCAAAAATCATCCAAAAGCCAACATTTTATTTTCGCTTTCTTTGTCCATAATAATATGTGAACATTTATTAGTATTGTGGAGATCTTTTAAATTTTTGGTTTGCTGTGGCAACCTAGCAGGTGTGCCGAAAGCCACAGTTATCACTTATTTTCGTATTTCTTATTTTGAACATGCAAGTCCGAAATTAAATCTCGTCCTTATTTCTCGAGCAATACAAAATGTAAAAGACTTACGCAATTCTAGTCTATGGTCATGTTGACATATTATGGACATATCAAGAAGCCAAAATAAAAATGATGATTTTGTCCTGATTGTGTTGCTTTAAGATCATAATGTAACGTAGTCCGCGTTTGACGCAAGGTTCGCATGGGTTAGTTTCAGAGCTGGAGAGCCTAGCAAAAGCTTATGTATGCTGGTAGCCAGTGTACGCACTGAGATCAACAATTTCATGAAAAATGCCAGGGTTACCCTGTTCAAATGATGAATTCAGTGATAAAGACTGGCGTCTAAATCCCCACGTAAAGGCAATATTCGAATCAGATGTAAATATTTCATTGTAAAATTTAAATCATTGATCAAACAATGACGCCTGAATTCATTGCGCAATCGATCGTTCGCGCACCGGATTTTTGGGGCACAACTTTACGAATGGCAATGATTACAGACTCTGTTTCGCACACAGCATCTGTTATTATGGACTAAATGTGAAGTTAAACTGTTATGAAATGACATTTTGTGAGTCAACATTGAATTACATATGACATTTGCACTCTCAGAAACAATATCGTGGATTTTAATATTATGTTTCAGGCAGTCGAGCGCTGATTTATCCTGATTGTATTAGGCCTACCGTAGTATTAAAAATATCAATAAGGAACTCATATAACTTAGGTATCCTGCTTGTAACAAGACGCTTTGTTAATAGTATAATGCATTCTGAAACTATGTTCTGGTGACTGATCACGTTTTGACATCGTCTGCAAGTCTTACATCTTGACAAACATCACTTTTCCATATCTCGGGATACTATAGGCCTACACTAAGTAACTACAAAATAAAGATTTGAAAACTAGTATCTTGCCGGGTATCTATTGTGAAAATGTGTGGCTCCCTGACATTAATCCCTCAAAAATGCAACTTGTTTGTGTTTCAGGTGATATTTTTCGATGAAAAACGGGGTGAATATGAATACATTGCTGTGGCGCACCACCAAGATACTGCGCCACTACAAACCGGTCCGTTGAAACAATGCATAACAAATCGGCGCAGTCACGTTTTAAAGCCTTTTTAGCAGCTTCCATTTTTTCCGCTGTTCGTTTCTAGTCACCCCACCGTTCCTATTCATCCTATTCTATTTTATTATGAAGATTCCATATTTTTGTGGGAAATGCTCAGTTGTTTGTTTTAAATATACTTGTTTGTTTCTGTTCGCCCCATGTTTGGGTTATGACCATAAGGGACTGCGGTAGACATAATGTTACTGTTCCTACTCCGTTTTGGGGATGACTCGGTACATCGCAGTCGTTTTTTTCTAAAATACCACCATAAGACACCCCATGTGTATGGGCATAAATCTCCCGTAAAATATTTCGAGGAAAATAGTTACAACTCTTCTTTGTTCAAATTCCCCACAAAGACATACCCCTGGAACATGAGTTTATTTAACAAAAATCGTAATGTAATATTTCAAGTAGACCCTCATAAGTAACCATTAGATGCGGCTTCATAAAACTTGGCACATAGCTGTATAACCCTCAGGGATTTAATGTGGCATAGATGTAAAATGACACCAAGGTCATTTCAATGTCATTTCAAGTCAAATAAACTCATTTTTTTAATGCATTGAGAACATGGCCGGTTGAATCCTCATAACTAAATTATGCTTAAAACAAACGTTCCTAAGACGATTACATATTTGACATTAAAACTGCGTGTGACAAGGTGATCTAAATGTGTAAAATGGCGGCCATCTTAGCGATGTTCCACCAAACTGATTTCTGTTATTTTCGTTTTGGGGGTTGCCAAGAGATATCAAGAGATACAGACACGGTTCGTCTTGATACTATAGGTGTTGTGCCATGCCTCAAATTCTGACGTCTGAAGTCTATCGCGGCACTGAAAGAAAAATAAAAAGTATAATGGCCGTAGACCCTTTAACGTAGGTATTGAAATGAAGCAGAAATACCTCTAAACTAAAACATTTGATCTCTTATTTTGCATATAAATATTCCAGCGCTTCAAGGGTTAAATAGAGAAAGGGAGAGACGATAATTTATTTTAGCATGTGATTTTAGATTTCCAGAGCTGAACACAGCTTTTGGTATGATATTGCTTGGAAACATGACTATAATTAGCCCCAGGTAGGGCCCCCGAGTCGGACGATAGCCCTGCGAGCGGCGGCTTCACATGTGGAGCTAGAGTATAATATAATTATGTTACCTCGAGTATACCATGTAGACTCTATACTGTGAAGAGAGTGCATCCATGATGAATAACGATAATGGCCGTGTTGCATGGTTTCTGTAGTCGCATGATCAGTCTTGTATGTGCAGTTATATTGTGTTAGGCCTACCGGTACTTGTTATGTGGCCTACCAATTAACCTCGATTTTCTGACAATTTATTACAAACTGAAACTAGACTGTGGAAAATATTTATTTTAGTGATGTTGAGCATGAGATATAAATTCTTGAAAAGAAACAGTATTCAGCTACTAGTCTTATTCAACTCATACCGGTAGGCTATTGTGTGTGCGTGTTACATAGGCCTATAGGCCTATGCAGCCACCCAACAAACAGAACATTTTGTATAACATTTGTAGGCCTACAATGTTGCACAAATGTCAAAGTTGTACAAATGTTATACAAATGTTTTGTGTTCACTGGGCAGTTATGGAACATCTATTCTATACATATTTTTAATTAAAGCACGTTTTATTTCAAACTCGACAAGGCGGGTTGCATATTGTGTGAAAATATATTTTTTGTGACTTTCCCAGCGGTATATTTTACTTGATTATAAAAAATCAAATGTCCACATACAATATTTGCAATATTATGGGCTATCGTGTCTCTCTTATTCAATTCACGAAAAAGTGACGTTGCGGCCATGCTGTTGTGATACAGATGTACGTTATAATTATTGGTATAGGATCACGTGCATATCGTACATGGAACTAGGCTTTCCCACGTTTTACGGTGCCAAAGAAAAAATGACCTGGCATCCTGTATATTCTCATAGTGCACATGCTGACAATCTTTGAAAGAAAATGCCAAAATGACGTAGTACATAGAAACGTGACACCACAAATGTATGATTTTTGCACGACTCGACCACGTGTCGTAAAAATGAAATATATGACGTGAAACTACAGAACTATACATTTCCAATGATATATTATTTATCTCTGGGGAAAAAAGAATAATGTTTTAATAATACAAATTAAAAAAAATATAATAATGTTCAACCTATTTCATTTGAAAAGTATTAGACCATATAAAACAAAAGCTCACGATTGTTGAATAAAATCAAGTGATGTCATTCATGTGTACAAAGCATGTATGTCATTTTTGTGTGACTACCTAGGCCTATTCTCTATAATTTATACAAATGCTGGATATTGAACGGCATCTACATGTGTATATCGCAGCTCATAAATGATCCACCTTTATAAATATCCAGTAGAAATTGGTGAAAAAGTGACGTCAAAACCATCACGACATGACGTCACAAATGGACGTTTTAAGAAAAACTCGACCACTTGCCACAAAAACCGTTCACGCTACGTGAAACTAGACGTTCATACCTTTCCAGCGATATATTATTTGTCTCTAGGAATTGAAGTGTCAACTAACTCCTTAAATGACGTCAATTTTCAGATTTCCTCCTCTACTACTATGAACTCTGCGATTCCCTGATATAGACTAGTGATGCAAATTTACCAACGTAATAACAGTAATACCACCGAAACACAATATATACATACTAATAAAAGTCGAACATGGTCGTTCGTCTACTGCCAACAAAGTATAGCATCAGATCCATCCATACTATCGAGTGTTGGAGACTTAGCGATGTACTAACAATAAAAATTACGGATAATAATTATGCATGCCATTCACGCAAGAAATGGCACTCACACAATAGCAATAAAGTTTTTTTAATTAACTAATTCGCACAAAAACATTACAGCTTATTTTAATTCATTATATTGTTTAGTTCATACCATTTCACTCACGACCTAGTTAGTACCACATACTTGGAGTTACAATCGAAGAAAAAGATTCCCGACCTCATAGTGAAAATCAGTTGACTTAGCAACTCTGAAATCCTCCATAAGGCCCCACCTCGTCTGATAACAAAGGCGACGGAAACGTCCCTAACCGGCCCTAAAAAGCCAAATAATAAGATCCGAGAGCAACAGCCGTCCTGATATGTGGTAATACCCAAGTCAGATCATGAAGGCATGATAATATGGATAATATAGCGACAGGTGACTTGTGATTGTTCTACATAAAAATGTAACGTTAAAACGATAATAATGACACATACTCATGATCATGATGATAATAATTAATCATGCTAGTCACGCACGGCACGACACACATACAAAATATTTCAGCTTGAATATGAATTTACATTTATCATACTCAATATTTGTAACCCTTAATTTGTTTAAAACAACAATAGATAAATTTTGCTAGCGACTTCACCACTGTTATGTCTCTAGATGTCATAATTCGTAGAAAAATATCATTTGTTGGTTGCATATTGATAATTCCGGCTATAGAATTAAGCAAGATTTCGCGTTCGCTGTTCATGGCATTACAGTGGAGAAGAAGGTGTATTTCGTCGTCAATTTCGTTTGATTCACACCTTGTGCATATTCGTTGGTTTATTGGAGTTATTGGATTATTGAATCGTCCTCTCTCTATTTTTAAATCATGTGAGCTCATTCTATATCTCGCCATTGCTGTTATGAGGTGGTTCCCCTTTATGTTTAACTCATAGCAGTCTAAGTCCGAGCCCAGCTCGGACCTGGCATTTATGACGCTGCAGACTAGGTCCGAGCCCAGCTCGGACCTGGCAATAATGCTTAGCCATTTACCAAATGACATCACTTGCGCAACTATGAACCAAGTATGGGGAGCCGTTAACATAAAGAGTTGACTTATCTGCGTCACAACTGTTTCCGAAATGAAAATCGAACTCCAGGCTCAGATGAATACGAGGCTTTTGATATTTCCCAGATGACTTGGGAATGTCAAACTTGGTGCATCTCAAATTTGAAATCCAGTATGCATCTCAGGGAATTTAGACAGATTGCTAAATCCCATGGTGATAACTTATTCACCCTATTAATTTTTTGATAAAGACCTATTGATTGCTTCTTCGAACCATTTGTGATGTATTTTAATATATTTTATGTGAATTGATATAATGTTGTACTCCTGAATCTCCGTGAATCTCAAAAATACCATTTTTAAACAAAATTTCCAAAAATTTGACTACCTAATTAGCATATTCAAAATGGCTGTCGGTTGCCATGGCAACACCACATTGGCCGTTTAAATCAAGTATATTCTGGATATATATTGTATGTGTGTTCCTATGGTGTATGGGAAATACATATGCCATAATTCTAAATTTCTATTAAAAATAAGAGAATATGTCTCAAAATCGCAAAAATGGCCAGACCACACAGACGTCCAATGTCAAAACGGCCAGACTGCTATGAGTTGGGATGTATGGTTCCACACACAAAGATTTTTTCACTAATGAATATGTGCGCAGCTTACTTGAACTCTCGATATCTTGTCTCCACCGCTGTGTAAATATTCTAACAATTGAATCTTTAAAGGAAAGCATGAATTTATTTGTATTGCCAATGTGCTGCGTCTCCCAGGCTTGGTCTAGCCCGACAGACCGAATACGCGAGCACCAGTATGTGAATCCAGTGCCATCTAGCTCTAGTAGCATATTGTAGGCATTTCTGACAGGGTGATTCTGAGATAGGTCCAGAATTTTACAGCTTTAATATGTTGCCTGATAATCAATGGAAACCGTCCTGTGTCACCACAAATTGCAGGAGTGGGTGTTTGCTTTCTAACACCCAGCGTTGATTTATTAAATTTTAGATGTATTTTTTCCAAATCATTAACACTATCACCGGTATACCATATATCACTTGCATACTCTGATATGGGCAGTATTTGAAATCAAAAGCCTTGAATGCAATAACAGGTGACAATTTACCGACTACGGGATGAGATTGCTTGTGCTTTACCAGCTTGGGAAGCGAGATGAAGGAACGTTTCTTTCAATACATTCTTAGGATATTTAGTGCTATATAAAACCCCAAGTTATTTATATTTTTCCTCTTTTTCTATTATGTCATCACCATAGTAGAAGCTGTCACATTCTGACGTATGACGTTTGTTAAATATGAGAACTTTTGTTTTAGGAATGCTAACTATTATATGCCACAGAGAAGCATACTTATACAGGGCAGTTAATTGCTTTTGCAATCCATTTGCAGAATCTGAAAAAAAGACAAGTTCGTCTGCAAATAACAAGTATACAATTAATAAAGTGTCTACGGGGAGACCCTCACCTTGATCAAATGATTTGGATATATCCTGCAGAAATTCTGTAAATAATTTGGGGCTGAGCATACCACCTGGCAGGACACCGAATTCGCTTTTTAATATCTCGCTGATGCATGAATCTCATTTTACACGGCACTCAGCTTTAGAGAACATACTCTTTATTACATTTTAAAAAAATGCCGTCTATTCCTCTGCTCAGTAATTTATAGTACAGTGCTGATCTGTCAATATAGTCATATGCTTTTGTAAAATCAACAAAACATGTATACAGGGGATTTGAAAGACACCTTTGCTTATCTATAATGGCACATAGTATAAATATATTATCAGTCGTCCGGGAGTTACTTCTAAAGCCGGCTTGAAAAGGATGATTATCATAGCATACATCATTTTTAAAAGACAGTCTGTTATTAAGTACATATTCAAATAATTTCCCAATGCATGGCATTACTGTAACTTTCCTGTAGTTATCGGGCACGTTATGGGCAGTTTTTTTGTGAACAGGATGAATTATACCAGTGGCCCAACTTGATGGATATTCTCCATTGGCAATAATCGTATTAAACAGTAAAACTAGTGCTGGTAAGAGTTCACTACTACCATGCTTGTAAAATTCCGCAGGAATACCATCTATGCCGCCACTTTTTTGCATTTTAACTTTCTAATTGCTTTTTGAATTTCGTCTATAGTTATGGGGCTGTTTAAGAACTGTACAAATCGGATTGTCCATTTTCTACCTTCTCATTAATATCATTTGGGGATGATTTAACTAGCTTCATTATATTATTCATGTGATCGTAGTCAAAAAAATAGTCAACATGAGGAGGGTAGACTTGTTCTTCAAAATATTTCACAAATTGTGACAGGGTAGGACCTTTGGTTGAATTTCTAGGTTTTAAATATTTCCAAAATTTCCAGTAGGAATTTGGATCTTCTGTTCTCATATTTTCAAGCTGACTAAGTTTGACTTGTTGGTAGTGTATTTTCTTTTTCTGGATTAATTGTTTATATTGGCATAGCATTATATTATATTCACCTTGACGTGTGTTAAACTTCTTATCTTTAGCAATATTATTTAAAACATGTTTTAGAGATTTACATTCTTTATCTTACCAAGGGTTGGAAGGAAAGTTATTTTTTATGTTTCTCTTACACTTTGATTGATGCTGCTTCTTTAGAAATAACGGGGATAATGCATTTTCTAGCATACCATTGAAAATATAACATAGATTATCGCTACTACAACCTTCAGCTGCGGCACACAGCATTTCTTCAAACGCAATACATGTCTGTTCATTTCGAAGAGATGCTTGGTACTCTATCTTTTTTTCATCTTGCCAGATATAAACATCGGAACATGATGATGAGTCATTAACATGTATGTTCATTTCTGCAGAGCCTAACTCTTTTAATTTTGAATTGAGAATATGAAATTTTAAAGGACAATGATCCGATTCTACTAATTTCGGTAGAACTTTCAATTTACTGTATCAATTTTAGTATCATATAATCAATAGTACTTGCTCCCATGGGCGAGTAGTATGTATAGCGACCGATACCTTTATCATCAAACATTCGACCATTGGCTATTTTAAGCTCTGTGTTTATACAAAAATTTAGCAGAGATCGTCCATATTTGTTAATGACTCCGTCCTCATTATATCGTTCATTTAAAACATTGATATTATTATCGTAATCTGGAGCGCGGCCAGTTCTACTATTAAAGTCACCACATAATATTATATGGTGACTTTCTGTATATCTAGCCACTTCCTCCTCTAACATAGTAAAATAATCATTTCTTAGACCAACATATGTGGAGTTTTCTGGTGGTATATAGGCACAGCCGATTTTAATGTTTTTCTGATAGTATTCTGTAGTTATAGTTAACCATACCAGATGATCATATGTCGAGTCTATTCTAGTATGTTTTTCAAATTTGCTGACTACTAGTATTCCAATACCACCAGAAGCTCTTGAAGCATTGTTATGTTTAAATGTTCTACTCACATGATGGAACTGATACCCGGGTAATACCAATGTGTAATCATTACTTTTCATTGTTTCTGTTAAAAAATATTATATCGTATTCACGAATAAATGCTAAAAGATCAGGATCTGCCATTTTGTTACCTAAGCCATTTATGTTCCATGACAGAACGCGTATTTCACCAACCTGATCATTTATAACCTCAGTGTTCACGTTTGCTATGTCCTTGTTATGATGGTTGGTTTATGAAAAGACTGACCGGTTACTGCATGGTTGTTGAAAACTTCAGCCATAGCCGCAGTCAGTTTTTGTTGTCCCTTATCGTTTAAGGGTGAATATACAATTTAAGGGTAATTTATTGTCTTTTGGCTATTCTGAGCGAATTTATGCATTGTGTGGGTCCGATTTTTTTTAATATTGTCCTATGGGCAATACGATAAACTGAGAAAAAAATGTATTCAATATCTCCGACGAATATTTTTTTATTCAACATGCAATGTGCTAAAAAACACGAATTTGTATACAAATGCAATGTCTCCCAATATCTAACACCTGAAACATAGACTGTTTTAACAGGGAAGATCTCTTGGAAATAACTTAACCCCGAGTTGTAGCGCAATTGTTATGTTCAACGGAATTTATTCATATACAGACATGAACTCAATATAAAAAGTTGCCAAGGATACATTTACTGAGGCTTTTTAGCTGTCTCACGCAAACCGGTCAACTTAGCAACGCCAATGTTATCTAAACTGCTCAAAGTGTGGTGTGATACCATTCAATTTCTTTGATATATGCAGAGACAGCTGCAAAGTCCCAATATTTTGAGGTAGGTGAAATGTTTGTAAACATTTAATCTGAACTGCTATTTTATAACCAAAACAATCAATTTCTGTGGCAACTCAGAAACGCTCATAATTTAACAAAAAATCATTGAAAACATGTTAAACTGAACAAATGATGGCCATCTATTTTAAATACATTAAAGATCGTTTTATGTTGTCCGTATTCAACTCAGCAACATTATTATTCCGATCAACTCAGCAACGTTTATGAGTTGATCACTCAACTCAGAAACGTTGCTGAGTTGACCAAATTTAGCTTTCTGTCTCACTAATGTAATTAAGACTAAAAGCGTAACTTTTTAAATGTAAAATGTAATTAAATAATGTGTTTTTAATTAAATTAGACTGAGAGAGTATTCGCTTATGTAGACATTTTACAACAATGAAAACACGTTTCTGAGTTGAAAAAAACAACGTTGCTGAGTTTACTGAATTCTGTTTTCTGTCCCCCTTTTTGTAATTAAAACTGAAATTTTTACCCCGTCAATGTAAAATGCAGTTAAAAAGAAGCTGATTTTGATTGAATTGGAGTGAGAGAGTATTTTAGAAGTTGTTTACATAAATAAAACTACAAATAACACTTAGTTAAATTTCTAAATCAAATTTACCCTCATTATATTGGCATGTATGTATTGTACAATGGCCTTCAAAATACATTTTCAAATTAGGCTTGCTATGAACCCATTTGCTATGAAACAATTTGTTTTCAGAAAATGGGGCTCAAGTGTTTAGAGATCTCGTAGATGAGCATAAAACATGACTTTTACGTGCAATTATCGTGCTTTGTCAACTCAGAAACAATGATGTCAACTCAGCAACTATATAATTTCACAATAAAATCACTGCTCTGTCTTAGCAATTTTCATTTCAAAAAATGTTATAAATACTAACATATCACTAAACCATCATACAAAGCAGTTTTTGCTCTTTAAAATTTGAAAATGATCAAATATATATATATATAACTCGTTGCTGAGTTGACATTTTGTTTTTACGGTCCTTCACAAAAACGCATATTTTTTTTTTAAATCTGTTCGAGATTAAGCTCTGATATTTTAAATGTGTATCACATAAACCCTGCCCTTAATATCTGACCTTAGTATATATAATTTGAAGCGATTTATTTTTTTTCAAAAATGCAGATTGAAAGACCCCTTAAATTGTATATTCACCCTTAAATGTATTCCACCACGGCTCAGATGTTGTTTTGTTACGGGTGTGGGCATATTGTCAACATTTTTCAATTTTGAGCATATATCTCGTATGTGGCTGTTCACACGGTGAATTAAGGTATTTTATTTATTTTGGCTTCTGGGGGGAATTCCCTAGAAATAGAAGTGTGTATTGTGTAGAGCAGTCATTTGTTTAGTAAGTTCGTTAATATCCTGCATTGCCTTGTTCGCTTGATCACCAATATCATTTGCCCAGAGATGGATTATTGCAGCCTCTGTATCCTCATTTACATATCCTGGTAATCGGGTAGTTAAGTGTGCTATTTTCATACCCGAAGTTTTGTATACACATACCGACTCCGGATTTGTCAGTTTTGATTTTAATTGTGTGGCTAATCCACGCAAGTTAGAGTCAAATATATAAAATAATCGGTGATGAAGTGAAGATTCGCGTTTAAACGTCACGATTTAAAGATAATATGGATCTTTGTTGGTGAACTACTCAATCCTGATCATCGTATTGGCGTAGCCAGCGTTTATATGCACATGTGTACAACCTGGCACAGCAAAAATGTCATGGGATACTTGGCCTACATTCTAAGGAATACAGTTTTTTGTGTGGTATTCGCATTTGCTAGATACTAGTTTTGACATAGGCTTGTTAATAATAATAATAAATACAAATAGTATAATATTATACATTTATATAATCTATATAATTTATATAGCTTAAGTTGCTCTTTGGCACTACAAACAAAAATGTCAATAAACGTGATCAACTTGGTACATATAGGTGACAAATCGTAGCATATCTACAAGTATGCGATATTGAACAATGAGTGCTGATGTGTCGCTTAAATTGATCAAGTTTGTTACAGCTCCGTATGTGATATGGTAATTTGTTCCAAAGTAAGGGGGCGGCTTGATTGAATGATCTATCACCACATGTATTTAATTTTGTGGGAGGCATCACCAACAGATGTTTGGTGTGAAGTGGGTGATATGGAGCATAAGAGTCGTTCAGATAACTGGGTGCTAGGCCATGTTGCGCTTTGAAGCAAAGAAGGAGATGTTTATAATATATCCTTTGTTTGATTGGCAGCCAATGTAATTGTTTCAAAAGCGGTGTCACATGATCAAATTTCCTTCTTTGATATATAATCCTTGCTGCACTATTTTGAATTCGTTGTAGTTTTAAAATACAGCTATATGGCAAGCCATACACTAGAGAGTTGCAACGGTCAAGTTGAGATGTCATGTAGGCGTGGATGAGATGTTCAGTGGTCACAGCTGATAAACAATTCCTAATGTCACCGATATTTTTTTCAAAAGAAATTATGTTTTTCTGTAAATTTGATGCTCAAATATGTTAAAATGTTTGTCAAACAGTACTTCTATTTTTTTGCACTCACTGATAGTTGAATTTCTGTTCCATCGAAATTAATAGGGCGTAATGATATCTTTGGTAAAACGTTTGCTGACTCAACAATAAGATAATCTTATCGGCTGTTAATTTAAGGTTATTGTTCTTCATCCAGGTCTGTATTTCATGAATGCAAGCTTCCACACGACATAGTGCAGCGATTGCTTCTGTGTAGCTTGAAAATCATAAAGACACCTACAAATGAGTGTCAATCTGCGTATAAATATATTTTTAGATTATATTTTTTTGTGTAACAACTGAAAAGTAAAGGTCCCAGGACTGAACCCTGAGAAACAACAAAATTCAATTTTGTATAATCTGAGGGATTGTCTCTGCTATGCACAGATTGATATCGATCAGTGAGATATGATTCCAACCAATCAAATGCTTTTTCACATAGTCCATAGTCATTTCGCAAACGATTAACAAGAATGGAATGATCAACCGTGTCGAATGCAGCGGAAAGGTCCAACAATACAATTAGTGATGCTTTGTGATCGTCCATTGCCAACAACAAATCGCTCTAAATTTTAAAAGTGCTGTTTCGTGATGGCGTTTATAAGCCGACTGTTGTGGCCCTCCAAGATTATTTGATTCAATGTGGTCTAATTAGCCGAGATGATACAATTTTCCCAAGAATCTTTGAATAGTAAGATAGGTTAGATACTTTTTCAAAATATCCTTGTCAAGTGTTTTTGTTCAAGAGCGGGCTGACAATCGCCTTTTTCATTGAACGAGGCACCGTTCCTGTTTTCAATTAAATGTTATTAACCCTTTGTGGTGGTTGGTAGTAGTGTAGGAAAATGTCTATCAAAAATCCAGCTGGTATTAGATCTAAAGTACATGATTTTTCAGAACTTTCGCTAATAATCTTAGACACCTCATCCTCAGTTGCTGGTCTAAATGTGTCCAAAGAAACATCAGAAGATTTACTGTCAGAGATACCTGTGGAAACTATATCAGTGCAGCTATGAGAATCAAGTTTTTGTCTGATTTGAGATATTTTTGTGATGAAAAACTTCAGGTAGTTCATTAATTGAGCCAAATAATGATAGTGCCATTTCTTTCCTTTTGTTTTTGGAGGCTATTTATAACATTAAACAGACCCACAACTTGTCTTTGTTCCACAAATATCTCTCGGAGAACAGTCCAAGCTCTTTTCGCCATTTTTGCTAAAATTGTCTACGATTTCTTTTTTCTGAGAATCTTCATTCAGCCAGGGATAGTTTGGTTTGATGGCAACGCGCTTTTTTGTAATTGGTGCATGATCATCTAATGTTAAGCAAACCACGATGTTGTACTGGTCAGTCAGTGTGGTGAGGTCAGAGGATGGAGATTTCCATAGCAATGAAGATAAGATAATTGCTTGGAATTTCCCCTTGTCTATATTGTTTATTTTTTCTCGAGTGAATAACGGTATATTGAATTTGTGGTTTGGGATGTGTCAATTCAAAAAGTACAGACTCGTGATCAGATATAAACGTGGTCGGACATCCGTCACCACGGTGTTATCACTATCTGAGATCACAAGATTTAATGTGTGACCATTCGTGTGAGTTGGCCAATGGACATGTTGCTGAAGATCAGCTGACCGGAGTAAATCAATGAACTGAGCAGCATCGGATTTCTCTGAGCAGCCCACGTGTATATTAAAATCCACTAACCCAATAGTCTTAGCAGAGCTTGTAGAATGATGTTCCAATAGTGTTGAAAAATCAGCCATATAATTTTTAACTAAACAGGTATGTTTTCCTGGACAATAAACTGCCACAAGTCATAATTATTAAAGACGTGTTTTTTGTGATGACCGCTTCAAAACATTCAAAAGTAGCGTATTTTGAGCACTTACGTGTTGTCAAAGTAGGTCCAATTTTGTGGAGAAAAGCAATCCCTCCTCCTCGCTTTCCGTGACGAGGAGAATAAACTAGTGTGGATACCGGTGGAGAGAGGCTGCCTATAACATTATCAAAATTGGCACCTTCACCTAGCTAGGTTTCAGTAATCACAGCTAGATCAATATCATTGCTAATATTATAATCCAAAACAATGTCATTTTTATTAGGCCTACACACTAACCGTGCATTGATGAGACCACATGTGTGCATCAAACGTGAGTGTTGTAGAAATTTGCATTTTTTTCCGGTTTTCGTAGATTTTCAGAAAGAACAAGCCTCTTAGCTAGGGACACAACTGGTGAACGACCTCTAGATCCACCCCTAGAAAATAATAAGTAAGACACAATAATAAACTTTTTACCAAATTCCCCTGTCCAGGAAAAACAGAGAACCTTCTGACTCTCAGGTATTCTGTTTTATTTCCATTAACTTTAAGCTTAAGAATTTTTGTTGCAATTTATACCCTAAGGTGAATGACAATTACACTATAGTACATAACTGTTCCAGTTTATTATATGCAAACATATTCTATATCTTTCTTGCTTTTTGGATCTTAAAACAATATTTAGCACCATATGTTTACGACAATTACACTTAAAATATATACATCTCTTAAATTGCCGTTATGGAGCAACTAGCGGCCACTGATTCCGAAGGAACAATATCTGGATTTAATGCCTTCGACTGCCCAATAAAAATATCATCATCTCATTGTATAATCTATTTTCATGTATATATTTTCCATGTTTGACTCAGCTATATATTTTGTGTTATATATTAATATATTTTGTATTATGTCAAGGAGAGCAAAATTGCTGCCTGTAATCCTTTTGTAAAATAAATTTTGTTTAAAACAATAAAAATATATTTAACAAATCGTACTTCTTAGACGGTCATATAAACAATCAAAACCGTAATTTCGGGGATGCCAAGTAATATAAAATTTAATCAAATCTACTTCGATTCACATGCAAATAATAGAGGTGTATAATAATATGGTTGTGAACAATTTATCCATCTGTTACTTGACAACACAAAATTTATCCTGCAATCCAAATGGTGCTGTGAACACAAAATTGCATTGATTGTGAAAACTATGTTCATGACCTGTCGTACGTGTGTTTAGTTAGGCCGATATTAGGCCCATTAGTCCAAGAACATTAGCCTTGCATTACCCTGTAGGGTGGAATAGATTCGCAACAAACTGTTTTTCCCAGGATGTAATTAGAAAATAGTATAGAAAAAAACATTTCTAAGTAGCAAGAATCCCAGTTCGGGAAAGTACTAAAATTCAAGATGACCGCCCAAAAGGCACTTTTGAATGAGTAAAACTTACATACATATTTATATGTGCATGGTCTCATTGGTAGCACAAAGTACATGTATGCTAATTAAAGTATATTTGTCAATGTGAATTAAGTAAAAAGTAAAAAAAAAAATTTTTGTTTTGAACAGATTAAAATACAATAAAATTGTCTATTTTTCTTAGAAAACAAGAATTAGAATATTCAACAATTTAATAAATTTAAGTGACTTTTTGAAAATATTTTTTTATCGATCAACCGGTTGTGCTGTGCAAAGACAAGCTAATCTAGGTCCGAATAAAATCTTTAGAATATTTATCAAATTGAAGTGAGATAGGACACTACTGATCTTTATACATAATGCACATTCTATTGATATGGAAGAGAAGTATATATCTCTTCAATAAACACATTAAACCATTAGAAAATTATCTTATCACTTATATTCAACAACATTTGCAACATCAGACTATCACTTATCTTCAACAACATTTACAACATCAGGCTATTACACACCAGGATAACAACCTTTGGTTGCAGGTTTAGGTTTATACCTTTGGTGATAAAATTTGAACTCAAGCTATGGGCTTCACCTGATATCCCTAATTAAATCTATATTGTATATTATACCATTCTTAAGGATAACATAAATCAACAAATCTGGAAAGTGCATCATGGAACATGATTTCCACGTGATTTCTTTACCACCTAAGTTGAAAATTATATTTACTAAATTCCGTTGCAGAAACCATAAGTTGCCGATAAAGACTGTCTGTGAAGAATATTAGGTATGTATTGTGTGTATAAATGAATTCGAGAAGGATAATATGTTAATTATATGGTATTAATCAAGCATAATATATTCCAGCTTTTACTGCCACTTACTGTCTTTAAAAGACAATCTATATAATAAATCAGATGTTCACTTGATTTATTGACTAATCCAAATGTTGGATGCCTTTTTTTAAAGCAGTTATGGAAATATTCAAAAACAATTAGACAGTTTATGATGTTCTGGTGTGGCTTTTTCTATATTTCAATAAAATTCAGCCTCATTATTACTACTATAATTAAGGCTTGTTCTGAACTACAATACAGTTGAACCTTCTGTAAACAGCCAACTTTGCAACACAGGACAGGTGGTTGGTCATCGGAAGGTCATTTTATACATAATGTCATTTTGGGGGCTGACCTCTGTAGGAGGTTGGCTGCTCATAATATTTGGCCATTGATGATTCCAATCAACTACACTACAGGGGCGTACTACAGAGTTACTATACAGGTGCAGTGGTTAAAGCTGTCTGCTTGGAAAGTCGGAAATCGGGCGTTTGAAACCCGATCTGGCCTTCAAGTTTCAAAGAAACAAAATATTTCTTCCCCGCTCACTCGTGAAGATTCAATATTGTGGGGAGACTGCGTAACCAAGAGGTAACGAGCTCGACCTCAGACCGCAAGGGCTCAAATTTCGAATTCTGTGTCTGAAGCCAGTGTCATCTCATCCAGCGCAAACTCCTCAGGAGGTTCTCCTGGCCGAGTTTACCCTGCATGTGCACAAAGGTGGCCTACAACTCCATTCACTTCTTTTCATTTGCTCATAATAGTGGCTGCTCACTCTCCTGCATTGGCTTATGTAGGGAATGAATGACACCACATAGAGGTGTTTTTCTACGTATTAAAATTATAAGCGTCTCACCAGTAGCCCTATATTTTTCAATATATGTGTGCGTGTAGAGACACCATGTACTATAAACTTAAAACACAGGTGGAGTACTATATTATTTGTGGAAAGTGAAGAATCAGATTAAATATATCATTATTATTTTATTATTACCATTAATATTATTTAATTTATGTCTAAGTAGTTGTGCCAGTATAGTGCTTTGACTTTAGTGAATGGTATTATTGTTGGGGACACGTGCCTGTAAGCATTACAAATCTCGTTGATTTTTTTTAGTAAGTTGATAACACGTTTAAACCAATAACCTTCATACACAGATAAGAACGATACACCTCAACCAGTTAAAATTATGAGGATTTATAAAATGAAATAATTTAAGCAGTGTTGGATGGCAATAGAGGGAATACTGTCACTGCCCTTCTTGTGCGCTATCATACTAATAATAGCGCCTCTGGTGGCGCTGAACATTGTTACTGCATCGATTACGGTACTAAAGTATGGTACTTTACCATAGATTATATCTTTTTACTTATATTATATAGGTTCTAAAGCGTTTTTAAATATTTCTTTTGGATCAGTCATCACATATTAACTACGAAAAGACATATCTGTTGTTTCGTAAAATCAACCTTTAGTGTGTAAATGTATGCAGTGTTATACATGGATGTATCAAGTAAATTAGGATATATTGCAGTGTAGAATTTCATCTTATTTAATTTCTGTGATAAAGAAAATAGATTGAACTCACTTTTACAAATTTGTGAGAGAAAAATACAAGCTGTAGAAACCATCTATCGTCTCAACTCTGTTATAAATGTTTGTTTGTATATGGCGGCCATTTTGGATTTCGATGTCTTTTGCAAGTGCCACAAATGTTATGCACGGCGACTTTTATTATGTTAGTCTGGGTGACAATAGTAATCATTATGAAATTAAAGGTTGGCAAGATATTATACAATTTGGCAAATTTATTTCCGTTTGTAACAAAAAAGTTCATCTATCGACATATTGAGGCATAATAGCAAAATTATTTGTTTTTACTTTTTAATACATTCACACTAAGAGAGATGAGTTACTTAGTGTACTCTGAGCCACCAATGACAAGGTGCAAATGACAAAGTGCATGTATTTAGACCATTTCACTAATCCGAAACTGGATTTTGGCGGCCATCTTGAATTTTGGTACTTTCTCGAACTGAGATTCTTGGGAACTTTTATTATGTTTCTCAGACTGTTTTCTGAGTAGTTCCTGAAAAAATCAGCTTGTTACGAATTCATTTCACCTCGAAACCTGATGTGCCTGGACTATATATATATAATATAATAGTTTATAATAATATATACTTTATCGACCACACAAAGATACAATGAATCGTGTCTGCCAAGTATTAATAAATTGATTCTAAACAGGCGATCTCATTCTGGTGCTCTCTCTTGATCACTCGTGCGTATCACGTAATATTACCTGGCTACGCCCCCTAATTATCAGGCCCGGTCGTTACGGGCTTATGTAGAAAACCAATGATGATCCGATGATTATGCTTACCCTATCCCATTCAGCTGTGATTTTACAACACAACAGTGCACACTATATGTTCACGTGATGGCCTAAAATCCATTTATTTCATAACTGCGAATATTTACATATCAAGACAGTGTCTCACTGCTGCTCCAAGCCTGGACATCGTGCACCATGATCAACGTAAGGCAATATGTTTTATCAATTTTTCCGTATTTATACATGTCATAATTATGAGATTATAAGATTTTTCGCTGGGGTGTGTGCCAATTTTCCTCGTGAGTAAAAAGATCGAAAATTAATGTTCTGTAAACCTATTCGTATCCAAAAACAGGAATGAATCACTTCAAAAACCTAATTTATTTTAAATAAAATTGTCTATCTTGTTTGTAATTTTCAATCATCCAATTGTTCCAATAACTGTGTCTTAACTTTACTAAATTAATCCAGATAGATTATAAATATGCGGCATTTTGCTTGGATGATTTTTTTAAAAGTTGAATAACTTATTATTTATGCGAAATATAATACACCATTTTGCCGAAACATAGATATCGGCACCTTGGTATCTGAGGGTCGTATCTGCCACTATGTAAAGTGGCAGATACGACCCTCTAATACCAAGGTGACGATATATCTCTTGGTAAATTTTGTTACAAAAATCATCGATTACCTGCTGTGTCAGGTGAATGGCATGGACCAAGACCACATAATCAGCGCCGTGCATGTGAGGTTTCTTGGGCGATGATTATCATATTTCAGTAAGCGTTTGAGTACAAAATATTGTTATAAATAGTTTGTTACGCGATGTTTCTATATATGTATGAATGCATTGCATTGTCAACGGGACAATCATGTTAAAAGTGGTCGTAACCTAGGGTGCTGCATTGGATAATTGGGTTTTCAGCGGACGATCCTTTCACATCTATCATTGTAGTTTTGTCTACTTGCACATGCAGGTATTATAATAATTTGTAAAATGCTCAAATCACATATGTAAGCTAAATAAATATGAACTATGAACTATGATTATTTATATATAAATGTTATTATGGAATTATCTTTAAATTGCCATGTTTTAATGTCGGTCGAAATGTTATGCCGTTCGCAATCGTCAGGGTTGTCGCTGGCAGAACAGGTGTCGTATATTTTAGCCTTTCAAAAAGTTATACTCGGTTATAAATAACGTTTTATTATCTGAACATACATAGGGCCTATACATATAACATACATGACGCTATACAACGAAAAGTGAGGAGTGGAGCAACAAAGATTTTATTTTCTCTAATTATGTATACATTTCAATTGCACAGAGCATGTACAAAACAATTTTTCAGAATGTGATAATACATAAAGGTAAATATACGGTATTTTAATCTGCTGGATATATATATATATATATATATATATATATATATATATATATATATATATATATATTGACGACCAGAACAGACTTGACTTAAACATAGTTGTATGTTAGACGGTGTATAATGTGATAAAACAGATAATGATGTAAAATATATGTAAAACTATTAACTGAAATCATTATATAAAATATACATATTAATAATACTATGTGATATATTACAAGTATGTACCAGTAGTAACAAAAATAATTATATGAAATATATGTTTGTGGTAGTATTATGTGATGCGTTTCCTGCACAAAAAAAGATAACTAATAATATGACTAATATTTCAAATAGCAGCAAAAGAGGTATCATGGAAAGCGTAAAAACAAATGAAATATGTAAAATTTGATATAAGTAATGGATAATAATAACAATAATAATATATTATATGTATTAAAGCCCTTTAAACATGTATAGATACGTACACAATATCCAAAAATATCGTGCGATGTGAGAGTGAATACGTGTTTAGGCACATTATAAAATCGCCTTGTAAGTACATAAGTAATAACTAAAATAATTATAATAAATACACATGTTAATAATACTATAATATAATTATGTACAACTATTGAAGAATCACAATCAGGCTAAAATCATAAAACAAATCGGTAATTTCATTTTGGCTTCATAATATGACCATTATGATGTAAACACGTCGAAAGATTAGAACTGAAAAGGTTTTTAATGTTTTGTGCTGCGCATTTGCCAGTCAAGGGAAATATAGAGAATTGCACAGCTGGCTGGCATGTTGTAGCCTACCATGCCCATAACATATCTTCAGCTTTGAAATGAAATGAATCGGGCTTTAGGCCACCTTTGTGCACATATAGGCTAAACTGGGCCAGGAGAACCTCCTGAGGATGGTGAGATGATTGAGATGACACTGTCCTCCAGACACATGATTCGAAATTCGAGCCCTGGTGGTCTGAGGCCGAGCACGCTACCTCTCGGTCACGGAGGCTCCCCACAATACTGACTTTCCCACGTGGATGGGGAAGAAACATTTTTTGTTTCTTTCAAATCGCAGAGACCGGGAACCGAACCCCGAACTCTGGCGTGGAAGGCAGCGGTGCTAACCACTACCCTAGGGCCCCCGCCCTATCTTCAGCTTTGATTATACCACTTGTTTCCCACATGTGTCGCAAACATCTTCCTAAAATATTGTTGTGCATTTTAATTTTTAGTTAGTTTTATTCTAAATATTGCCGATGAACATCCAAGGCAAATATTAAGGTTCAAACGTAATGGTGCTAATAATCACGTTATTTCTTTATTCATTATTAGGCTTCAGAAGCACAAAATAATTGAAAAAATATGAAATTGTGAATAAAATTATGTACATTGGGATGTCCTATATAGGTGACCAGCATCCTTATCACGTTTGGCATGCGGCATGAAAGTGTAAAGATAATTTGCAAATAGTATAAAATATATGCTGCTCGCGCCAAAACCCGATCTAAAATAGTTACTAATTAATATAAAGAGTAGCAAACAAGACATTCTGAAAATCTACTATAACATATAGTATCGGTGACACCCTTTTAGTCAGAATACCTGTTAGTCAGAAGGCCCGTTAGTCAGAAGGCCCTTTAGTCAGCAGGCCCGTTAGTCAGAAGGCCCTTCAGTCAGAAGGCCCGTTAGTCAGAAGGCCCGTTAGTCAGAAGGCCCTTTAGTCAGAATGTGTTCATTGGGCAGTGAACAATGCTAGGAGACTCTCCATTTGATATCTGGGCATGTGGAGGGGGGGGGGGGGGGCTATATTATTTTGATCAAAACGTTTGTTGTCTAGTTATTAATAAAAAATGTTGAGAGTTGTGCATGAAATAATAATTCAAGGATACTAAAAATGCTGATTAATTGCTCCTATGAAGTCGATATGATCATATATAATGTTGAAAGAAAATTCACTGGCGGTTCGTAGTTCGTACATTTATATTAAAAACTAGTATTATTGATGACTGGTTATTTTCAGCAATGAGTGCGCTTTATTTTTTTCAGCACTGTACTTTTTTGCAGTAGTAAATAAATAAAGGCAAATAATTGGTAATAGGGTTGTTCACAAATGAGATGATTTCGATGAGGTAATTATCTGACTTTCTGACTAACGGGCCTTCTGACTAATGGGTCGGGCCTTCTGACTAAAAGGCGCACACCATACTATCAGGTGCCCTAATGTGGTTGGACTTTTTCTTCCCCTTCATTATTTCTGGCAATCCTTGTACATGTTTTAGGGACGCCTGGTTTTCTGTTGAATGCTTAGTCGTCCACACATGTTTGTTTAGAATAGCTTTTCTCCTCTCTGAAGTTTACTATTTCGTACTTGGGGAGATTTGACGTACCCGCCCTGAACGCTGGCCTCTTCATCGATAAACCCATCTAGGAATATGCGTAGCAAATCTTCCTATCTGGTCTTGGCACCTCGCTGACTTTGTACAGTTTTTTAAGTTCAGCAGCATAAACCTCTAAAGACTCATTGGGCTTTGCGCACGCCTGCTGAATATTATGGAATAATGTTTTGTTTCGACTACCCTATAGCGACTACCCTATTACTGAGTTCAGGCACAAGTGTCTTGTATTTAGGAAGTAGCTCTGCTAAGAATTCTGGGGTACTGGGATGATTGCTAGTAGTAGTACGTTTCGCCCCCATCTGAGGAGGGTCATTAGGGATCTGTTCCGGCTGTTGGATGCTGTGTACGGCATTGTACAGAAGCACTAGTCTACAGCAATCATCCAAGGGCAGCTGCAGCCTCCTCGTATCTGGTTATAAACTTCGGGTGGATTGCCAGTGGCGTACCCTGGCTTCTCCGCACAACAGCGGAGCTAATGCAGCACCCGCATCAGTGCTGACGCTGATGTAGGCCGTGGTAGCCTTAAATAACCGGCAATAGCGTGTTTGACATTAGGTCTCTCACGTGGGATGAAGGGAGTTACCCAGAGGGAGTGATCCTTCCTATTGTCACTCCGGGGACTATCCGGCCCGAGGATAGCGGAGCTGCGCAAAATGCCACAGAGTTTCAGCATTAAATTGCACGGCGAAACTCAAGTCTCCGGCCGTCTGGGCATGTCTCGGGGTATATCCCCTAGACATGCTCAGAACCCCTTATCGGGCGAGCGAAGGAAAACGCTCTCAATAACCCACCATGCCCTATCACCCCCACCCTCACATCATCATCTGTACATCATTCATCTCATTAATTGACTACAACGTTTTTATCGTATTATAATGTCACTTAAAATACCTTTTGTGCCGAAAAGTGACGTAAAGCAATGATTTACTTACTACTACTTTCATCCCAGCCTTTAATATCTGCCACTGCTGAGAATCAGTTGTACCATACATTCCAGGGTTCCTTGCCGGTAAATGGGGTGGAGCCGTGTTTATGTGTTGTGAACGTGCTTTTGCGGTCCATCTCATGGTATTAGCTCTCATATTTTCAAATTCACTGGACCTATAGCCTGATATCATGTCTATGTCTCTCCTTTCTCTCCATCTTCATCGGAAGATGAATTAACTTCTGGAACTTTATCAGCATGATCAGGACAGCTGTAGGCCCCTATGCCATATTCGCTACTCTTTACAGCAACACAATCAGGCTAAAATCTTTTAAAAATTGGTATTTTTATGTTCGCTTTTTAATAATATGGCCATATGATGTGAGCTGGTCCATAGACTAGAATTGCATAATTTCGCAAATTTTGTTGCCCATTTACCAGTTAAGCGGGATACAAAGACGAATTTCCCGATTTTTTATTTAGGACATGCAAGTCCAAAATAAGAAATACTGGAATTTGGTCTTTATATTTTGCTTAATTGGTAAATGCATAACACAAAATAAATAAAAATACGCCGTTATAGTTGATGGACATGTTTACATCATATGGGCATAATAATTAGGAAGCTAAAATAAAAATACTGATTTTTTAAAGATTTTAGCCTGATTGTGTCGGTTTTTTGGGGCGGGGGCCCTAGGGTAGTGGTTAGCACCGCTGCCTTTCACGCCAGAGTTCGGGGTTCGGTTCCCGGTCTCGGCGGTTTGAAAGAAACAAAATGTTTCTTCCCCATCCACGTGTGAAAGTCAGTATTGTGGGGAGCCTCCGTGACCGAGAGGTAGCGTGCTCGGCCTCAGACCGCCAGGCCTCGAATTTCGAATCCTGTGTCTGGAGGACAGTGTCATCTCAATCATCTCACCATCTTCAGGAGGTTCTCCTGGCCTGAAGACCGATTCATTTCATTTCATTTTGTGTCGCTTTAAGTTGGCTGATATCAGACTTACTTGAATGAATTTGAGACACTGATTCACTCGATTCTGTGACTTTCACATATTTTAATTTTTGAAACGTTAAAGCTGCATAACTGTTTTTTTTATTTCGACAGAAATAACCTAAAATGTACAAAACAATCATTCATATTTTTATAAAGGCTTTATAAATGCATTAAAACTGTGTAAATGTAGCGCAATTAGTTCACCTTGCGATACACTATCAAGTAATATAAAGTAGTAAATTGGTCCGTCTGTACAATTTGTAGGTAATGGTGGCAGAATTATGGGCCAATATAATGTGGCACTGGGCAAGCCGACCTAATATCAAACAGAGACGTTGAATCGAATTGGTCTAGCGTTGGGCCATCGCCGTAGACGACGAGCCAACATTATGCCGCCATTGGTTCAATGCCACGTTTTATCCGGGATACCAAATGACACAAACCGCCCGTTTGTGTCTTGAGACTAGGACAGTCAGCCTCGGTTACAGTAAAGGCCGATTTTTTAAAATTATTTTATTTTACCGCATTTCGCGATTTACATGACTGCGTGCGACGACTTACGATAAAATAAAATAGAGTCTGATAATGTCTCATAGCATCTTAAATATATTTTGAAATGCCCATGAGTTATCAAGTAAAAACCTGCAAATGCTTTTCAAGAAAATCACGAAAGTCAGAAGAGTGAAAAATACGGTTTACGTTGACTGTTTTTGACGGTAATTTTCGCAAGGTCGGAATAGACCGTCTAAGTGGCGAGCCAAAGGCTCAGATGCTAGCTCACACTTAAAGCTGCATAACTGTTTTGCTTATTTCATTCCAAATGTTGCCCCGCCAAAACAAGCCTGATCACAGCGGAGTAAGACACACTGTCTGTATAATCGAGACATTAAAAGTACCAATTGGCGGATAACGATCATCATTGAAAAAAAGTTGAAGTTTTTTAATTATATTCTTTTTTTTTTCAGTGGTCATATATACAATTCACAGTAAAAAGTGTAATATCCCATGTCATTTAGACATGTCTAGGAGTTATTACTTTGTGTGATATGGGTGATATATGCATATAATGTCATGCTTAATTTAGGTACCGGTATGGAGAATGTCACTCACCCGTAAATAGTACTCTATTTCAGTATGGTGCTTTTAAGTGTGGGCCAGCATCTGAGCCATTGGCCCACCATTAAGACGCTCTCTCCAGTCCCTGAGAAATTGTTGGCGGCTAAAATTCAGTGATTTAAATCATCTTTTTCGCTCTTTTGATTGTCGTGATTTTCTTGAAAAACAATTTTATTTCTCTATTCTGTATCTCATGGGCACTTCAAAATATAGTCAAAAAGCTACTATACAATATCAGACGTTTTTTTATCGTAAATCATCACATACGATGATATAAATCGCGCTATGCGGTAAAATAAAATTATATTTAAAACATCAGACTTTACTGTAAACGATTCCCAACAGTTTTTTGACCTAGTCTCAGAGCGTCTACCACTGGCTATTTGGGCTTTGTATCTTAACTAACACGAGGCATTGATCCAATGGCATACTAATGCCGGCCCATCGTCTGCGGTACTGGCCCAACGTTATGCAGTTCAACGTCTAGTACTTGCTATAAGGCGGTTTGGTGTTGGCCAATGTAACATTATATTGGCCCATAACCCTACTACTATTACATACATATTGTACTCAAACCGATTCACTACTTTTTAATATTGATGGTGTATCGCATGGTGAACTAATTCCGCTACATTTACCCAGTTTTAGTGTATTTATAAGGCCTTTAAGACAATATGAATGATTGTTTTGTACTTTTTAGAATATTTTTATCTAAATAAACAAAACAGTTATGCAGCTTTAAACTTGTTAAAAGCACCAAATAGGAAAGTTATATTGTCAAGTCAGTGACATCCTCCACCCAGGGTCCGTAAATTAAACATGACATTATATGCATATTTCATCCTTATCGCGCAAAGTAAGAACAGATATGCCTATTAAAATGACATGACAAAATAAACAGTGCATTGTGAAATGCATCTATCATCACTTCAAAAATAAAAATAATTTTGAATATGTTCCATTCTCTTTAATGATGCTTGTTATCTGCCACTTGGTACTTTCAATGTCCTGTTTATACAGACAGTGTGGATTACTCCGCTGTGATTGGGTTTGTTTTGGTGGGGCAACAATATTAAAAAACAACAAACTTAAATCCTTAATAACATAGTAACCGGAGCAGTAAAATAAAAAAATAAAACACCATTCTCCATGGATTAATCTTTTGAACAAAATAAACAAAACAGTTATGCAGCTTCAAGTTGTCTAATGCCCCATTAAATGTCCCCTTTAGTGATTGAAGCGCACTTGTCAGGGTTTCTACTGTCTGTTTATCACCTCTGCATAGACCACCAGCCGGAGGGGGTCCGGGTCGTTAATCTGACAGGTCGTTAATCCGACAGGTCGATAGTCCGACAGGTCGTTAGTCCAACAGGTCAATATTCCGACAAATAGGTCGATATTCCGACAGGTCTATGTTCCGACAGGTCGATAATCCGACAGGTCGTTAGTCCGGAAGGTCGATAGTCCGACAAATAGGTTGATATTACAACAGGTTTATATTCCGACAAGTCGATAGTCCGACAGGTCTATATTCCGACAGGTCGTTATTCCGACATAAAAAGAGAGAGGATTAACAGTTACTGGCATGATACAGAGCTATCTATCTGAATAATGTTGTTGCATTCTTATTATTGCTGCATCACTGTTTGACATTTAATATTCATTTGAGACTGGCATTGGTAACGCAAATATCAGCTTCAAATAAATTGGAAATACCCTCATGTTTAAAAACTCGACCTGCAAGTGTTACTGGCCTAATAAATTACAATCGGAGCTTTATTTGGGATCTGAACGCATCTGCCCGCATCGAAAGGGTTAACTTTCTCCACCCTTAATTTTTGGGAGCCAATTCGCGTATTTTTATACCTTATAAGCCCTATTCACTCGTGTCACCAGTGTCTCTATCTCTACTTCACTCACTGATAGCTGAGTGTAAAGCCCTATAGAGGGGACTGAACCCACTTTTTTTGACAACTATGATAAAATGGATATACGTTCAGACCAGTTGTTGGGCTTAAAGGGACTGGCCCAGGCTAAAATCATCAAAAAATCGGTGATTTTATTTCGGGTTCTTAATATGACCATATGATGTAAGCATGTACATAGACTAGAACTGCAAATTTTTATAATTTTTGTGCTGCGCATTCACCAGTTAGGCTAGATATAGAGACGAAATTCCTGATTTGTAATTATTGACAACCATGTCAAAAATAAGAAATGCGGGAATTTCGTCTCTATATCTAGTCTAACTGGTAAGTGCGCAGCACAAAAATTATAAAAATTTGCAATTCTAGTCTATGTACATGTTTACATCATATGGCTATATTAAGAACCCGAAATAAAATCACCGATTTTTTGATGATTTTAGCCTGGGCCAGTCCCTTTAACTAATGCCAACCACTGACACTTATAATTAAATATTCATAATGACTGCCACACAAATTGAATAAAAGTGCGCATCTGGCTGCAGAAGGCAAACATGAGTTTTATATTATGTAGGGTTTGATATTCCGTACATAATAGTCCTATTATAATTTATAAAAGTATCCTTGTATTTATTTTATGGATTTTTTCGCTTTGCAGAGTATCTTATTTGCTACTATTTATACTAATAACCCTCCCTGTACGGCCTGTAACAGAGAGAGTACAGTCTTGATCATCTGTGTAAGAAAGTCTTGATAAAATGTAATACAATCTTGATATAGAAAAATATCTGTGGACAGCCATGCTTACATCAAATAGTCATATTAAGAAACCAAAATAAAATCACCGATTTTTTTTATGATTTTATCCTGATTGAGTCGCTTTAAATTCAGTGTTTATTTCAAAATTGGGACATGGTGTCTTTTGAGCCATGAGGTAAGTTGCGACAGAGTCAGGCTATAGTACCCCTCCCCCCCCCCCCCCCTAGGGCAACCAACATTTCTCTACAATTTAATCAACTGCTAAGTCCATTCTGTGCCCAGAGCAATCTCTCCCTGTCGGCACGAGAGGGTATATACGGTCTCGTGGGTGGGTCGCGTGGCCAGGTTTATAGCCTATAGGCCTACGCTAGACTCTTTTCTAGCTTCAGTTTCTAACTAGAGGGGGGTAACTTGAAACTAGAATCAAATTACCGGCGGGGGTGACCTGAACAGGGGGGTGATCTGATTTTTTACACAGGCACTCACACTGCACCGGGCATTATCCTCGTGCCTGCTATAGGAATAGCTGTCAGACGAATTGTAAGTTAATCTATCCCATAGGGAAATACATAAAATAAAACAAGAAGTCAACCCAGTGACGGCCAAATGCTGACCAAGTCCGGCACTCACCCAACACCGGGCATAATCCTCGCACCTGCTAGGAATAGCTGTCAGAAAAATCTTAAATTATTTATAGCAATGATTTCAATTTCAGTATAAAACTGATATGAGCAAAACGTTTGGCCATTATATTTGTATGTAGGCTATCGGGTATCAGTGAAAATCAACTCCAGTCTAATATAATTATGTGAACGTATTATAACTTGTTTTGACAGTGTACATATACATTTTTGTGAGATCAATAAGTTGCCTCAATGTTGATAACAGTAAACCGGCATTGTCCCAAAGTTTCTAGAATGTTATGTTTGGTGACACATTTTGTGAATTGTATTGTAAAATACACATAACAGTTAACTGTTAAACTAATTTATTAACAATGTAATGACATTTTTACATCCTAATGTAGTGACTGATTATTTTCAGAAAAAGCAATTTGGAAGGATGCTTATCGTGGGAGCAGTAGTGCTGATTGTATTGGTAGTGATACACTCTAATTACGAACACAACCAGACGAAATATAACGTTTCATTGAAAAGTTTATCGGAACGTTTAGAAAACAACCCTGCAACCTCGATACCCAAAATACAGATTTTAATGTGGACGCCAATGCAAATGTTCACGTTGCTAGCCGAGAAAGGAAAAGATATTGTGTTAGATGATTGCGGTAAATATTCATGCAGGATTACCAATAGAAACAGCAGCACACTTAATACAAGTGATGCAGTCATGTTTAATTTGAGAAATGAAGACTTCGTTATCGATGGAAAAGTAAATGTTCCTGATTATCACCCGCCGGGACAATATTGGATACTTTATAATCACGAGGGCATGTTTTTAGAGGACAAGTTTTATGACGCGTTTCCTGGGGACGTCTTTAATTTGACGGCAACATACAGGCGAGATGCCGATATATATTTGCCATATGGTAAATGTGAGCCTCGCAAACACGGGAAGTATGAATTACCGTCAGACTTTCTGAAGAAAAAGACCGGATTAGCTGTCTGGCATGTCACGCACTGTACGGATAGGAGTCTGAGACTGACATTTACTAAGCAGCTACAGAAGTACATTAAAGTGGACATTTTTGGAGCTGGAAGATGCAGCAAAAAAACATTACCACAAGACTACCGACTCCATGTAGGTCATAACTTGACAGATGTGGCAACTGCCAATATTAACGAATACAAGTTTTATTTATCTTTTGAAAATACATACTGCAAGGATTATATCACAGAAAAGTCGTACAAGATGTTCCAGGACAATGTTTATACAGTGCCCGTTGTCAGAGGTAGTGGTCCGTATGATGGGATGCTACCACCTGGATCATATATCAACGCAGATGATTTCAAAGACGCCAAAGAACTAGCTGACTACCTGACAAAACTAGACCAAAATGACCAGTTGTATATGAAGTATTTCAAATCACGTACAGATTATGAGTGTTCCACAGATTCTTACAATATTACACACCGGTTTTGTGAGCTTTGTGACGGTGTGAGTCGAGCTGTCACCCAACAACTTAAGCAAACGTACAACCAGAATAAGATCCATAGCGTCATTCACCCTAGGGAAAACTGTGTTTTGTACAATAAAAACAAGAAAATGAGGCCAAAGAATTAATATATTTCAGTCATGAAAAATGTGAATCATGTTGTTCTTCCGCTACACTGCAATGGAAAGCCAACAGGTAGTAACTGCTTGAAACCTAAAAGTAAGCAGATACTGTACATTGGGGCTTTGCATGGTAGTACAGCTTCCAAACAAGGTAGACCCTATTGCAGTATAGTTGGTGATACAATTATGGTCAGTTTGATCAGTATGTCATTTTTGTGGGGTCATCCCGATGTTCCCCAGTCTCTATGTTCCCCGATCTCTATGTTCCCCGGTCCTATGTTCCCCAGTACCTATGGTTCCCAGTCTCTATGTTCCCCGGTTCTATATTCCCCGATCCCTATGTTCCCCAGTCCTATGTTCCCCGGTCCCTATGCTCCCCAATCCCTTTGTTCCCCAGTACCTATGTATCCGATACCTATGTTACCCGGTACCTATCTTCCCGAGTTTTTCTGGGGGGTGGGAGAGGGAGGTATGAGGAGTGTTGGAACAAGTTGTTGACACAATTTGAAGATTAGCTTCCTTTTTCAAGATGGTCGTGGCGACCTTAGAAGATTTATTTTGTTCACTTTTATACAGAAAGAGGTGTGTTATATCACTATTCCAATTATATCTTGCATGAGAACGTTATTTCTGACACCAAGTTTTCTATCCCCTGCCCGACGAAGTTGGGGCGGGGTAGGCCTATGTCCGTCCGGCCGTCTTGCTGTTCGGCCGTCTGTTTGTCTTCAGGGAAGAATGCACCCTGTAAAGTTTATAACACACGGGCAGGGCGGGGGATTATTGTGGCCGGCTGGCTTCTTGTTTTATTTTGAGGTTTCGCTCATGCATAAATAGAAAATGGACGCCATCTTATAAATTTGTCCCTCTTTCCGACAGAAAACGATGTGTAATACAGCTTTTCGAAGTATATTTCGCATCAAAAACTCATTTCCGACATTATTTTTCTGTTATGAGGTCATGCTCGAGCATAAATGTTTTGTGAAACATTGTTTTCGTCAGAAAAAAACATAAATATTACTGCATTTCAAACTGAATTTTGCGCACGATGAACTCCTTACCGAACACATCGCGCAATCTCCGATCTGAACATGCTGAAGGAAAAGGGTATTTGGTTGTTCCAAAAACCCACACAAAAACATTTTATCAAACAATTTATCAAATGTGAAGCGCCAGTGATTATGCTACAGATATATGGTGCTATATAAATGTGTATTTATTTATTATTATTATTATTATTATTATTATTATTATTATTATTATTATTATTATTATTATTATTATTATTATTATTATTATTATTATTATTATTATTATTATTATTATTATTATTATTATTATTATTATTATTATTATTATTATTATTATTATTATTATTATTATTATTATTATTAACTAATTATTACTAATTTGTCATTTTCACGTCATGCTATGAATGCATATAATTATATCAAATATAGCTGCCACCACTCTCATGAATGTTTTTTTAACATTTTAAACAACGAAGGTACAAAATAGCAAAAGTTCAAAACAAGGAAAGTGCAAATCAATGAACGTATGAAATAAGGAAAGTAGATTGGGAAATATATGTGCCCGGGGAACATGGGTAATGGGAAACATAGAGACCGGGGTACATAGGATAGTGAAATCTAAGGATCGGGGAGCATAGGACCGGGGAACATAGGGATTGGGGAACATAGGGATCAGGGAGCATAGGTACTGGGGAACATAGAGACCGGGGAACATAGGTAATGGGGAACATAGATCCCGGGAAACATAGTAGGACCGGGGAACATAGAGACTGGGGAACACAGGACCGGGGAACATAGAGATCGGGAACATAGAGACTGGGGAACATAGATACGCACCCATTTTTGTTACATACGCATGGAATGCTACACATGTTCATTCTGGTCTACTCTTTTAGCAAACACTTTTTTTAAACTTTTTATTTTAATGTAACGGTCATTTCGTGACCATCAAAGGTCAGAAGCGTAAAACTTGACTAACGTGACCAGCCTAATTGTTATATAATATATAAGAAATACCCGGTAGGCAATTGCCTTACCTGTGGAGTAAATCTGATAATGGTATCAGAGCTACAATTTTCAGATCTCATTTTGTAAATAAAATAAAATGCCTATTGTTGTTCAATATTTTACAAAATGGTCCTCAAGTTTCCAAGATTACCAAGCTTATTCAATAACTCGGGCCTCGTCTGACGCTTGGAGTACAATTTCTGCTACAATAAACATAACAAAATAGTATAAGTATTCTAAATAAATAAAAATATTATATAGCAGGTAATCCAATTACAAAAGAAAAAAATCAAGATGGATGGTATGACGTGTACATTAATGTAAACACAATTAGGCAATGAACACGATACATCTTAACTTACAATATTATTATGTTGAGTGATGATAACTTGTAAAATAAAGGTTACAAATAATAACAAAGAATATTAGTAGATGTCGTAGCCACCTATAACAAAAAGTGATAGCGTACAATTATTGAGCATATTTTTTTGAAAATCGTTCTGAATCCGCCGATGCACCGACATTTAAGGTGTTGATCCAACGCCGGATCCGCACGGGATGAAATGAGCGGTCTGGTATGGTAGACACTAAATCAACGCGTGATGCACCATATACATGATACATTTAAAAGTATGATTTCTGTACAATGTTATAGTTCAAAATGATTTTCAAATCTGAATATCACTGGTTCAACACCGAAACAACGCTGTATGCATTGTTCCGAAAATGAACCAATTTGGAGCAAATTAAATATGCAAATTATAAATTTTAAAACCTTCTTTCAATAATATTTTTTGATATATTTTTTTGAATGCCATTTAGGGCTAGGCATTCAAGCGAAAAATGATATTCATCACATAATTTATTACATTCACAGTTTTCACAAATGCGCATGTTACGTAGCTCATCATGCAACATTTCTCTCATATCATTAACATACATACTAAATAAAAGGGGTGACAATCTCTCACCTTAGCGTTCTTCCAGAAAACTATTGAATGTTTCTCCACCATACCGTACCCTGGTCTTGACTTCACCATACATACTTCTTATTACATTCAAAATATTTCCTCTCAAAACATTATCAAGTAATTTAAGCCAGAGACACTTTTACGAAAATCGAGAAATGCACAGAATAAATTATCCCCATTCTGTAAAGCGCATTTAATTATGCTATGTAAAACAAAAAGATTATCCACAGTTAAACGGCTACTTCTAAATCCAGCCTGTTCTTCTAGTACATTTTCATAGTTTTCAGCCCAATAATTAACATATTATTCAAAATACAAGTAAAAAGTTTCCGCCAAAACCGTCAACAAAGTAATGCCTCTATAACTAAAAAGGTCTAGTTTTTTGTAAACAAAAAACTGGAGATGTGTCGCATCCAGCAGCATAACCATAAAGGTTGATAGGTAATAAATGTAGTGTCAATGGCTTTTGTAATTATTGTTATTAAATGGCTCCTGTGGACAGTAGAGACGATGTATTAGGCGGAATTTATTCCGTTTTGGTGCGAAACAGTTGTCATCACTCCCAGCAAACACGACATTGACCCAATGCTGGACCAATGCTGGCCCACCATCTGCGACGCTGGCCCAGCATCAATCCAGCACTGGTTCAACGCCTCGTGTTTGCTGGGCTGCGTTCAACCCAGTAAACACAAAATATTTGTACAATGTCGGAGCAACGTCGAAGACAATGTGCGGGCGTTGTATAAATGTTATGCGAATGTTTTGTGTTTGCTAGAAATAGCAGTTGGTCTGGTATTGCTGGCAGCTTACTGCTGGCCGCAATTACAAGCCGACTCAATGTCTAGTAAATGTTGGGCCCGCGTCGCCGTTGCTGGCCAGTATCCATTCTGTCCTAGTCAGTATTTCATTCTGCCGTATCTGCATGCTGGCGGTATATATAGTAAGGGCACAATGCTTTAATCCAAAGCAGTGTTAATGTTGGCCTGCCGTCTGTGACGCTGGCCCACATTCAGCGTTGCGCCAAACACGCGCGGGAAACCCAATACTGGGCTAATGTTGGCTCAGCGTCGTAGTCGTTGGGCCAACATTAGTCCAGCATCGGGTCAAAGTCTCGTGTTTGACTGCCTGTAGGATGGAAAGCGCTGGAGAGAAAGGAATCGGAGCCAGACTCATAGCACAGAAGACTCCCAGCACAGACTGACAGACTGAGACTCAGCAAACACGAAGCATTGAACCGGTACTGGTTTGATGCTGGGCCAGCCTCGCAGATAGTGGGCCAGCATTCGACCAGCTTGGGTCAGCGTCTCGTGTTTGCTGGTGACAGACGAGCGGACAAGGGTAAACGAACATGTCCCCACCTTTCCGTGAGATGGGAGACATAATCTGATAATTATCAACAGTATTTTTACTGCCTTTCTTGTGTATAGGAATAACCACACCATCTACCCAAGACGGCGGAAAATATCCACTGATAAAAATTGTATAAAATAAAATAAAACGTTTATCGATTAGTGTCTCACAAGTATTCACAAAAAAATCATTTATAAGCAGACCAGGGGTGCATATTACATTGAATCCTAACTTTGATCCTATCTCAACTTTCTCTTATTTCCATTACAAAAAGTTAGGTGATCCTAACTTTTTGTAATGGAAATAAGAGAAAGTTGAGATAGGATCAAAGTTAGGATTCTTTGTAATATGCACCCCAGGACCAACAGTCTACACTGTCTTTAATTATTTGATAGCTTTTCTGACCTCTGCCTGCGTGATTACATCATTTACCTCCTGAAATGAATCATGCAATAAACCTTCGTCATAATTGTGTATACATCTGAATAAAACATGTTTTTCAACATCAACACAATTTTCACAAAAAAATCTGTTATTTTTTCAAGTATACCCAGGTAATGACCCAGCTCTAAATTTAAAGGTGCCACACCCTTTTTAATCTTGCTACTCCTTATGACATACTTCGCTACACCCTTTTCATCTTTCAACTGTATGTGTCTCAATTTATTTCAACCGACACCTGTTCTTCCCGTTTCTATGTTGATCTTACTATGCCAGTCACTTAAACATTTAAAAGTACAATTATTTTCCACGAGGCTGATCATTTCGTGCTTGCTGTTACAACACATTCTCTATTCCTTACTCTTTAAAACACGACCAGGCCAACTTTTTTTGTTTTACACCTGATGACGTATTTGCTCAGATAAAAACACTTTTATTTAGCCTATTATCTGACATATTAATTATCGATGGTACTGTCTTGTCATCTCAGCACGCTGTTTATATAATGGTGGCATGAGACCCTTGTCACCTCTAGCAGCGGCAGTGGGCGCGTGTTGACCGTGATAAAAACGACAGGCCATTATTATGTACGGCTTCAATAGCGGGGTAGCTTCGATTGTCCTACACAGATTCCCCTATAAATTTACAACTGACCAAACACCATTTACCTGTGACCGCTCAGTGTCTCTGTGCATGTCCCATTCATTCGAACACACGACGTTGACACAATACTGGGCTAATGTTGGCCCACCGTCTACGACGCTGACCCAACATTAGCCAAGTATTCAGTTAACAGTGGGGGGGGGGGTCGTGTATGGTGTCACACTAAATGTGAGCCACCGTCAGAGACGGCGGGCCAACAATAATCCGGCTTTGGTTCAAAGCATCGTGCTAGTATAGTCTATGCTACAAAAGCCCACCATTGACCCGGAAATATGTCCAGCACCAGCGACGCTAGCCCAACATTTAACTGACATTGGATCGGTGTCAGCTTGTACTCAGTGAACACACCACCGCCAACAGAAGGCACTGTCCAGTGTTGAATGGTTGATGGCCAGAGTCGGCGATGGTGGACCAGCTTTAAAACGGAACTGGGTTGAGTGTAGTGTTCGCTGGGCATTGTGATGTAGGCGAGTTGGCCGCTGATACCGGTCCATTTAGCTATCCAGCAAACATGGGGTATTCACACAATGCTGTTTCAATGTTGGCCCACCGTTTTAGACGCCGACCCAACATGAAAGAGCATTGGGTGAATGACCTGTGTTTGCTGGGATTAGCTATCAACCTTTTAGCTGCTGGAGGGGAGACATGTCCAGTTTTTGTTTACGAAAACGGTGAATCTTCTAGTTTATTATCTTGAAATAATTTTTCCAACGGGCTCTGTAGCTCGTTATAATCTAAAAACTCATTAATAACTATACTGAGGTACCTGTAGTGAGATTTCAGTAAAATATATTCTTCCCCACAAAAAAAATTTGATGTGTAATTCAGAAAGACTGTAGGTGGAAATGCATCACAGCTGATTTGTATTATTTGGTATTAGTAGACAAATTAAGTGTGAATCAATGTTGGTTTAACGTTGGTCCATCAGATGGTGCACCATCGGTAAACGCACATTGTTTCACACACAGGTTTCTGTGATTTACCATGAAGATATAGTACAGTTCTGAGAATGCTACAGTTAGTCAGGGAAAGTTAGGCGATTTTTCAACAAAACCTAAAACAAATTCCTTACCAAAAAATCATTTTACTATTGCATAGTATAGTATCTTAGCTAACTTCTGACAATTTTTTTACGCTGAACTGTCATAGGAGGTTATTTTACAGAGCAAAATGTAAGATGGCCGAAATCGGTAATGAAAAATATCGAAACCAGATAAATTTTGTCATGACATGCTAATTTACCCTACATATGATCAGCCCTGGGTGGACAGTTACGTTAAATGTAGTATTATTCTTGAACGACAATGATATAAACAGGAGAAAAATCAACATGGCCGCCAAAAACAGTAAAGCACGATAGTGATCAGTAAATGTTCACGCTTGACTTTTTGTTTTGAGAAGTGCAGCATGCAAATATTATGTTATCGATATCACTATTGTTAAATGTGAACAGATCTGCTTTTCGTAATTAGGAACAATATTTTATTTTCTCTCTATTAGATGTATTTGTAATAAATATAGTGTATGTGTAGTGCATGTGAAAACGTAGATTGGAATAAAATAGGAGCTTTGTTGAGTAAAAGGTTCCAGACAGTCGAATGTAGGCCTACTACGTGTAATAACATAGATGTTGATCTGGTTTGGGAATGTTGGCTCTAGTGCTACGATGATGTAAGAAGGTCAAATGTACCCCCAGGAATTTACCACCTTGATTTGACTCCGAAGTGAAACGTCTAAAAAGCTAGCTTGGACAATAGATAAGAAGTTTAAAAAAATTGAATTTATTTAGAAAAGTGAGAAATTAATTACATAAATTATTGCAGTTCAACCACAACCAGTTCATTGCTGACTTGCCTGAAACACTAAAGGAAAACCCAAAAAATATGCATAGTCCAAATTGTCATGAAGGTCTAAGCGCTAACAATCCCAATGATATGGCTTGTATGTTCAATTCATATTTTGAATTAGCTTCAAATAACAACACTGGTCAGTCATTAGCTTTTGTAGTGGCTGAGATAGCTTTTAAGGTGGCTGTGATGACTTCCTCAGTGGCCAAGATCAGTTTTTTTGTGGCTGAGATTACTTTTAAAGTGCCTGTGATCACGTCTCCAGTGGTTAAGATCACTTTGGTAGACCGATATCACTTTTCAAGTGGCTGACATCAGTGTGTTAGTGGACAAGATCACCTCTGTAGTGGGTGAGATAATTTTCAAAGAGGTCAAGATCATTTATGTAGTGGGTGAGATAACTTTCAAAGTGGCTGTGATGACATCTTTGGTTGCCAAGTTCAGTTTGTTTGTGGCCAAGATCACTTTTGTAGTGGCTCAGATAACTTTTAAAGTGGCTTCAGTGACTGACATCAGCTTGTTGGTGACAAAGATCACCTTTGTAGAGGCTGAGATAATTATTAAGGATGATGTGATCATTTCTTATGTGGCTAAGATCCCTTTTATAGTGGCTGAGATAATTTGTAAAGTGGCTGTGGTCACTTCTTCCGTGGCCTTGATCACTTTTTTAGTAGATGAGATAACTTTCATGGAAGCCTCAGTGGCTGACATCAGTTTGTTTGTAGCAGAGATCACCTTTGTAGTGGTTGAGATAATTATTAAGGAGCATGTGATCACTTCTTCGGTGGCTAAGATCACTTATATAGTGGCTGCGATAACTTTGAAAGTGGTTGTGGTCACTTCTTTAGTTGCCAAGATCATATTTGTAGTGAATGAGACAACGTTTAAAGTGGCTGTGATCACATTTTCAGTGGTTAAGATCATTTTTGTAGTGACTGTGATAACTTTTAAAGTGGCTGTGTCTTCTTCGGTGGCCAAGATCACTTTTAAAGTGGCTCAGATCACTTTTAAAGTGGCTTCAGTGACTGACATCAGTTTGTAAGTGGTCACGATCACCTATCCAGTGTCTTAGATAATTATTAAGGAGGATGTGATCACTTTTTAAAAGATCAGTAAATTATCTGTGATATTGACCGAGCTATAACTCAATATAGATTTTTCGGTAGTGGCGGCACAAATTTGCATAAAAATGGCAGGTGGGACATTTTTTCAGCTTGTGAAAAAAAGCTAATCGTTTTCTACGGGTTTTTTTACAAGCTAGATAACCAATTAGAAGTATATTTACGAGGGTGCAATGAAACCCTATTTTTCGATTAGACTAATAAGCTTATCAAAGCCACATCCAAAGGTTATACAAATAATTGCAAATAATAGCAAAAATAATGTGACACAAAAAATAAAAAACACAGAATAGAAAGTTAAATGAAATTTACTTTGACACAGACTACAGACAAGGTTCCATCAATGAAACATTTGGCGGCCATTTTGTTTTTTTCATGAAGTTTGTTTATTGTAAAACAACTTCGAGCCCTTTATTCAGCACTTTTGTAAACAAATTGATGATCAATTATCACTCCCTATGTTATGGTTTGAGGTAGTCGGCCATTTTGTATTTTACCCTCCTAAAAATCCTCCTATAAATATCCAGAGTAAACAAATTTTGTGTGGCTAGTCCAGACCGTATACAAGACCGTGGTAAGGAATTTGTTTTAGTTTTTTTGCTAATTTTCCCTGACTAATAAGGTCAATGTTAGAATGCTGGTTGAGATTTTCAGCACTTGATCCGCTTGATCCGCATCAATAGTAGGCCTATAAACCAATTAATTAACATAAAAGATCCGACCAGTCAAAAAAATTAGATCCGCCTAGTCAGAAGATCATAATCCAGCGAGATCCGTTGGGCCAAACAATACACACGTGACCCACGTGCTATGACACGTGACCATGCCTATGTAAACCCTCGACAGAGGAACCCCACTTCATTACCTGAAAAAGGCGAGAGCCGAAACGTTGTGATGCGACAATAAAACACTCATGTTATATCTTCGAGTTTCATCTACCAAATTGCCGACGCCATGGATGCTAATGACTATCCTCAAACCATTCATCAGACTGAAAAATAAACTTACATTCACAAGAGAGCACCAGAGAGACCATTTACCATTGGTTCTCTAGTCCGGATTATATTGGCCCACATGATGTAGTTCTGCTATGAACCATGAGGTTTTTTCTTGTCACTGGATATGCTATCTGTATGGATGTAGTCGTCGCCGCCCCAGTTAAAGGACAACTCCGAGGTAATCTTCAAACGTCCCACCGTTGACACCATATTCAGACGTATGCCTTCACGAGCTGGCGTCTGCTTCTGGCGACCATGCCGGAGTCTTTTTTCACTTCTGCCTGATAGTGCCAATGCCAATAAGTGTGAGCCTTATAATTTTAATTTGATTCCCATTACCAATGTTTCGACTTGAACCCATAATTACAATGCACAGACATATTTTTTCACGAGGATGTATAAAACATGCGGATAACATGTGATACAGCTTAAAGGGACAGGCCCAGGCTAAAATCATAAAAAAATCGGTGATTTTATTTTGACTTCTTAATAATTATGACCATATGATGTAAATATGTCCATTGACTAAAACTGCAAAAGTTTTTTTTATTATTTTTCTGCTGCGCATTCACCAGTTAGGCTAGATATAGAGACGAAATTCCTGATTTCTAATTTTGGACAACCATGTCAAAAATAACAAATATGGGAATTTCGTCGTTATTTGTAGCCTAACTGGTAAATGCGCAGCAGAAAAATAAAAAACTTTTACATCATATGGTCATATTAAGAAGCCAAAACAAAATCACCGATTTTTGTATGATATTAGCCTGGGCCTGTCCCTTTAAAGGCTTTAAAATCATGTCGGTACAGTATATGGGCTTGCCGCATAGTTCAAGATAATTACCATAATTAGTCATTCTGATAATAGATCTTACATATTTTAAATAAATAGGCAGTCTTTCGTATATGTTTGACAAGAGGAAGTGGTTTATGATGTTATTATATCAATTAAAAGTTAATTTTAACATGCTATGCTAAGTTTAGGGTAAAATTGTTGCCACAATACACATACAGTTGCCACAATACACATACAGTTGTATCTCTACTTGTTAAACACCAGTCTTAATATCATTACTTTTTCAAAATATATTGAGTGATTTGCATATGGTATATATCGGCATTAAACAATAATAATAGGTGAAAAAGTAGCCCAGCTTATTCAAATATATTAGATACCATCGAGTGATTTTGATGTTTACAAATTAACGTAAACTAATCACGCCAAGATATGATTGGGCTAAATCATTAAATAATATTCACATGTGCTAACATATATAAATTTTATCATCTAATTAATTTGTGTTAATAAATAAAACGGAAAACATTTAACCAGATACCCTTCTGCTGCAAAATGTTTTGTTCCTATTTTTCGTCAATAAAATTAAAGCTGGAATTGCTAATGAGATTTTCAACTTCAATTGACGGAAATTATTCACATTTATTTAAATTTAGACATCGCCGGATTTAATTATTTGATGGAATTATCAACTTCCAGAAACTATTATTCATTTTTAGTGTAACTTATCTTGAAAACCATATAAATGCGGTGCCTAGCAGTAGAAGGGTTAAGACTCCAACGTCAATACAAACTAAGTATATCAGATTAAAATAAAAAAATACACTATGCTGGAAGTATCATGAGTATGTATTAGTGTAATGTCAGAATATAATAATATGTGTCAAAAGATGTACATATATATTACTACCTCAAGATTTGTGATGATTCTCATAATATAAGTCTATTATGCTAGGTATGCTGGTTACGCTGGTGAAATATGCAAAATAACATATACATGTACATATCGTATAATTATCTCACTATTGGCGCATAGTTTAGGATGCTATATGACGAGGTTTATATAAAGACGCTTAAGAAAATAAATATTTTTCGGTAATGGCGGCACAAATTTGCATAAAAATGGCACGTGGTACATATTTCAGCTTGTTAACATAGCTAATCGTTTTCTATATTTTTTCCAAGCTAGATACACCAATTAGAAGTATATTTCCGAGGGTGCACGGGAATCCTATTTTTTTCGACTAAACTAATAAACTTGTCAAAGCCACATCCAAAGGTTATGAAAATAATTTAAAAGAATAGCAAAAATAATATGGAACATAAAAAATTTAGAAAACACAAAATGGAAAGTGAAATGAAGTTTAATTTGAGACAAAGACTACAGACAGGCACAAAAAATGTCCCATCAATGAAAAATTTGACGGTCATTTTGATTTTTTTAAGTCATTTATTTATTGTAAAAAAACTTCCAATCCTTTAATCTGCACATGTGTAAACAAATTGATTATTAATTATCACACCCTACGTTATTTCTGTGAGATCTTCGGCCATTTTGGATTTAACCCTTCTAAAAATCCTCCTATGCATATCCGGAGTAAACAAATTTTGTGTGGCTAGTCCGGACCTTATACAAGACCGTGATACAAAAATATTTTGGTAAATAATTTGTTCCAGGTTTTCTTCTAACTTTCCCTGACTAAGTTATTTTCTACAGAAACCAAGGAAAAGAAAAACAGTTATAGTGATGGTGGTGCTGACAGTATTCATATTGTGAACAGTTTGAAAGAGGTAATAAGATAGTGACCTTATGCCGCTGAATCTGAATGTTAATTATGAAAAATAATTCATAACAATTTGTACAGAATTATGTTGTGACAGACGCATGTCATGCAGCCCACAATGGTCGAATACATGAATGTTTCAGAAGTAGAAATATCATGAGTATAGAGTGTAATATAAAGGATGTAGAAGAGGTAAAATAAATAACCCGACAATTGCGTCCATGTGCTATATATATTTTTTTTTCACTATTTTAGCCAAATTTAGTCGTAATTATGTACATTGTTCTTGTTCAAAAAAAAGAATAAGAATAAAACAAAATGCCCAGGCCATACAAGCATAATTATTGTAAGCTTCTAGCTAACTTAACCTGTTTTATCCGATTTAGTGTGGCAGATAAGTGAAACAATCGTGCAAATAGTGATACAAGCATAAACTTTTGTATTCTCATCAAAGTATATTTCTTCCAAAAAAAATATTAGCCACCCACATTTCAAAATGGCCGCCATTTTCCAAGATGGCCGCCATTGGCGATGCAGAAATACTACTTTTCGTCAAAAAAATCGACTCAATGAACCTATTTTATTGATTTAGAATCAAAATGCTTTTCAACTTAGAGAAGCTACACCTACCACTTTAAAGCAAAACCTAATTGAAAACGTATTAGAAATATAATATCTATGCTAATTTAATTCAAATTACATCAAATATACATCGCGATGCAAATATGTATCAAATTTTCCATGACATGCGTAGAGCCTCGTGGCATAGGTGCTGAAAATGAGTCAACCCACTTGGATTAACTAACAAAAAATATCAACCCTTATTAATTTCAAAATGGCCGCCATTTGTTAAGATGAGCACTACGAAAACTTTTATTGATGTTTATTCTGATATAGACATCTCGTATAAATGATATTTATGGTAATTCTTGGTTTTGAAACACCAACACCTCCCACTGTATACTTTTTACATCCACATTTGGTCAATGCTCGGCAGCTGGCTGCTACTGGTGACAGGGTTCATTCATCTTTCTTTTATCCCCAGTCAGATGGATTTCCGGATGGCTGACTATATAGCCTGTCACATCCTCTCTGATTGCAGTCTCCGTAGGAGGGATGGTATCAAATGATCTATGCTTGCGAGCAAACATGTCCATCTTAGCATCATTCAAATTAGTTACTTTACTCGATCTGTCAATACATTACCACCACGAACCGCGCCATTCTGGTTAACTTTGGTAGCTAGCTGGCTTAGTCTGTCGAGGGTAGCAGACACTTCTGAGCAGAATTTGCAAGTGTGTGCCAACGGTCAACGTTAGTCCAACGTAGATGACTAACGTAGTACCAACCTAATGCCAACAGAGAGCCAACATAATGCCAACATAGTGACAACATTTTGCCAACACCAAATAAATTATAGTATGATCTTGTTTAAAGCAAAAAAAAAAGAAATACATTTAATTTAAAACGTTTATTTATTAATATATTAATTTTACCGATTAGTCTGAATCTGATGAATCCGAGGCATCCTGCATTCTATTCGGTCTGGCATCCATTCTGTAAACACACAAGATTTAAATACATTAATTTTAATTAAGGAGGAGAATGTTTTTCAACCAGTTGATTTTTGAGTATGCACATGTATATATGCTCATCCAAATACAAAATAATCACATCATGCAATAACAATTATAAGACTATGTGATAAAAACAAATAACAATATTTACAACACCTTACAGCTTAGTTATAATTAAACGACTATAACACAATTTCAACTAAAAAAATGTTTAAACTATAACGTGCGGGCATATCCAGGATTTATAGGAAATAGGAAGTAAAAAATTTTTTCGCATAGTTAGACCAATTTAGAGGGGACGTTTTTTTCAATTGTCGAAAAATAGGGGAGCGGATCTGCTTGCGGATAGGAAACATTTCGGAAGTGCTACACAATGCAGAATTTGAATAGCATCTGCTATGCATTTATTGACAGAAACCAAATTTGTTTGTAAAGAATATCAGGCTTTTCTTCTTTTCGTTTCAATTTTTTTAAAAGACCCCCAAATAATTTTAAATAGGCTCGCCTACGACAGAATCGATATTAATTATGACGCCCCTCTGTTAAGTTCTTGAAACAATCTAACTTAATTCTGATTTATTCTCAGAAATGTGTTACATGTCTTAACTTTTGAAATACCGGTACTCATGCCCACACTTTTTCTTTTAGTTCCTGCCCTATTGTGTTTTATTGTGCTTCATTATTATGACTGTGTGTCCAAATACATTTTCACATTTCTCTGATTGAGAACAATGAAATTTATATCTGGCGTTAACTAATTAATGGCAGAATATTCTTTTTGATGGCTATGTTATTGTGAAGGTGTGTACGTGTACTCTCCAATCATGATGTACTTTGTGTTCAGCTTGTGATTTACTATAAATTGCCAGTACCTTGCCCTCATAACACTCAGAGTTTAACATGTCTGAGATGAATACCACAAATATTTTGAAATAAAGGGTCTGTTAACTGCTCCATTATTGTAGCTGTGTGTAAATGTACTTGTGCAACCATCATGTACTTTGTGTACAACTTATGACCTAGAACCATTTTCACTTCATTCCCTTCCAACTACCGCGTTTACAATATTGGTGATAAAGAAAGAAATTATGAGAAATATGTGACCCGATCTGGCAAGATGAATCGTATGTCGCAGATTTAAATATTGGACATCAACAGATCCAGAATCTCTAAACAAGCTTATCTTTAAAATAGTATATCACACAACTCTGCAGTGTGTTTAGCTCCAATACAAACGCAGAGTAATGTGAAACCATGTTCAATGATAGATTTAGCGAAAAAACATGGATTTTACGGCGGCCATAATGATCAATTACTCGACGAATCTAGCATTGGTAACCTAATTCTGACTTAAGGGATATACCTGTTGTCAAAAACTATATGCAAAAAAATAAATAAAAAATTAAACTTTTGAAAAAATGAATTTTGCGACATATTTATAATATCCAAAATAGCTCTTAGAGGTAGGATGCTAGTGCAAAATTTTTATTTTTTTATTTTTTTATCTCCACAGACATATGACCTGATCAATAGAAAAAACTAAATCCAACAATATTTCATTTAAATGGCCCAACATTATAATAGAGTGAGAATGACGCGAAAATCTTATTTTAGCGAATATTTTTTCTAAAAATCGGGTAGGTGTACAAAAGTGTCAAATTCTCAGCCCGCCCCCATTTCCTGCAATGTCATCAACCAGATTCTGTATCTAGAGACCTCTGGGAACAATTCTAGACATGTGAACAAATGTTGTACCGCCGGTTTAGGTAACTCCTTTAATAATGTATTTTTTGGTGTCTGCTGCTGTACTAAATAGGATTTTATACATGACTCGTGTGCGTTCAAAGAGCTTATGTCTTTCAGCTGCCCAATACACTCTTTGCACGATTCTGCGCGTAGACACTTTTTCAGTTTCCTGTACAGGTTATTCAACCGATTCACCCCACTCCTTACCTTTTTGTACTAGCGATTCCACAATACATCGTTCAAACACTTACAATACTAAGACTTTCAACAATATCCGGCTTTTCTGGAGCATCTTCATAATAGCTCTGGTGAAACTACCTATATTTCTGTAAATATTTATATCAATATTGTGTAATTTTTACATTTCAAATCACCCGCTCAGAGCGTCTGCATTCATAATTGTATACTGACAATATGAAGCTCTATATTTAGATATAATAATGTGACTTGAGCGGGAGGATTCAGTTTTTCAAGCATGAGTGAATTCGGACAATCCCAGCAAACAGGAAACATTGACCCAATGCTGCTGTAGTGTTGGGTCAGCGTCGCTGAAGATGGACCAACATCACATCATTATTCTGTGTATGTCTCGTGTTTGCTGGGTCTCGCTGAATCCGGCTTTTTTGCACAGAAAATCGTACACTGTTTGGCCGTTTGGCAATAGCCACATAACACCATACTCACTCGCTCTCAGTGGTAGTCTAAGTTTTCACCTTGGAGGTATATTACTATATTCTTATTATTTTTTTGACAATTTATTCGATAAAACAGAAATCAATTATGTATATTTCTCTTCTCACAGCTATTCTCACCAAACGTAGGGCTCTCGCCTGTTGTTGTGTTTAGTGTTGGTCATGGACCAGCTCATCATAGACGGTGGGCCACTATCGGTTTTGAAATTATACTGTACATTTCAGCGTAAGAATTAAATAAATCAATGATACAATTAATTTGCATTTCTCTGAATCTCAAACAGTTTATTATTCTATTACATTATCAGAATAATGTACTTTAATACAAATTCACATGCTAAACCGGTTAAATATATAACAGATCATCAGCCATGGCCGAAAAAGATGGGGTTGGTTCACAATCCCTCATTATTACTGAATCTGATATTGATGGAGCGTCTCTTAATGGCCGTCAACCTAAACAGTTGACGATTCAGCAGTTGAAATTCTGGCTGGCCTGCAGAGGTGTTACAAGCAAGAAATTAAAAACAAAAGCAGAAATGATTGCGAGGTAATATCTCATTATATTTATTTTCGTGCCTCCGCTCTTTCTTTTCTCTGGTCATTTCTAGCATACACTGTTCTTATTTTTATTGCAATATGAAATTGCCTCTTTCTATATAGGATTATCAGTGTATTGAAGACGGCACTTCGCTGACAGTAATGGATCCGACGACTGATAATTTGTACCTGAAGCGGAAGAGTATTCCTATGGTGGATACTATTACAGATGAAGCTCACCAACCTGCACTTCCCAGAGAAGGGTGGTCTAAAGATCTGAAATATCTCCCTACATTCAATGATATCAATATTAATACGTACACACATAAATCAGGAAAAAAAGCTTTTAATGAAAGTGGGGGAAAAAAAGGACTTGTATCCGTCCTGTTACGAGAGGTTACCAGTTTTATGCTGAAAATTATGTCCATGATATATGGTGTTCCAAAAATGATAACTTATATTTTGTTAAAGCTAAATGTTTTGCGAGTCAAAAGAAGAATGACAAACCCCACGAAGTGTGGACGTGTATTTCTCTTGACCCTCCACATGATGCTGTACATGGTTACTGTACGTGCGTGGCAGGGTCATCAGGTTATTTTAATCATGTAATGGCTTTGCTATATCAAATTTCTCATTTTTCAAAATCAACAGCAAACAAAATACCAGACGATATATCAATTCTCCAAATCTGGAATAAACCTAGAGTACAAGGAATAACACCAGAGCCGGTGATGTCCTGTAGAGTTGTGAAGGTCAAATCAGAAGTCGCGCAAGAGAGTGGTAGGGCTAGATCAGATCATATATCGTCCTCTCTATATGAAGCTCGACGTGAGGCTTCACTATGTAATAACAATACACTGCTATCAGCATGTCAAAAATCTCTCGCAGAGGAAAATGTTCTATATGGAATAACTTATATGGCAACCCCAGATAACAAAGCAACATGCTACGTTAAAACTAAAATGGCAAATCATGTACCTGTTGGTTCAGTCTTAAGCTACCAACTAGCTTTAACTGAAGCCGATTTTCAGGTCGAGTTAAATGAAGTTAGTATGAATCGATTCTTATGTAAATCTAATTGTGTTCTTACTACAGGCGTATATCCCAAATTTCCTATAAATGAAATCTAGAATATTTACTATGACAATAACTTGAGCTCGGAAGTAAAGAAAATAGTTGAAAAACTGACACTAGCTGAGGATGAATGCCATGCCATTGAGTTAAGTATCAGAGATCAAGCTAATTGTGACACGTGGTGGCTTGAGAGACGGTCTCGCCTCACATCATCAAATTTTGGGGAAATTTTCAAACGTAAAAAGACAGACTGTAGTAAATTTATAGAAATAATCTTTAATTAATCACGTTCGACTATGACTTCTTCTGCCGCACTAAAACATTGGAGACAGTACGAGCGTATGCGAACATTTGCTATTACTTGAGTGCGAAACACTTCATCAGCATTCATCTGCTTCCTCTTACCGACAAATGCGGGCATGTTCACCTTAACACCCAAAGGCTCAGCTAAATCTTGGATCTGGAAGCCCTTATCAACCAGCCAAACCGCTCCCCTGTTGTGTGGCATCTGTAGAAAACCTGATCTTAAAACCAATTCTCTATCCCATATATTTCCAGTATATAATTGAGAAATAAATCCCAGCTGTCCAGAAGGTGTACATGCGACCAAACCCTTAACAGTATTGCGGCTTTTGTAGTTGCTATACGATTGTGACTGAAGTGTTAGAGATGAAGGTCGTTGACATTGCATTTCGAAGGCGTCTATAATCCACTCTAAGTCAGGGAACTTCTCGCGAATAACTTCCGGCATTGTGTCTTGTATTGCGCGTTCTGTTGGCCAGATATTTATACTTTCCAATCTTAAGTACATGAAGTTTATCCACGATACACATATTCTTTGTACAGTGCTGGTTGAAATTGAAAATCTATGTGCTAAATCTAATTCCAATAGACCAAGCCTCAGCCGCACAAGAGTAAGGAAAACTTCGTGACAGTTTTTTGTTCCGCCTGATACACTTCTATGCTCCTTTATCATGTCTATTGATATAAATAATGTTATTTTCTGCATCAAGGAGCTTGAAACACTGCATTAAACATGAGAATGTGGGGAAACCCGTATACAAATTAACGTCATCGTCATTGTTTTTTATAGCTTTCAAACAAAATCTCTTATCAGTTACATCGTCTTTATTTTTATTAGTGAGAAGTAGCCTGCAATGATCTCTTTGCTTCTTAGATAAAAGAGTCAATTTCTTTGCCTTCGATATCTCTTCTTTAAGTTTCACAATTTCTTTGCTGCAGCGTTGTGTGTATTCTTCACATGTATGTAGATCAGCGTCATTTTTTAGAGTGTCTTTATTTGTAGGTTTTGTAATGATCTTTCCCACTTTATGTTCATTTTTGTCGTTTTTGTTTGCTTTAGAAGTGGTCTTAGTATTTATATTTAAATGGTGTTTGGTCCAAGGAAAAATTGAAGGAATGGCTTTTTGTTTTAAAACACGTCCACCTTTATGGCTGGTCAGGAAATATTTTTCTTTGAAATGTCTTGAACATATCTTCGTATACTTCGTGACATAATGTTCATCTGCGTTCCGGTGTATTTTATTTCGCCATATTTTTGCCGTGTCTCCCTTGAGAAAAGAGTGGAAAGACACTATTTCTTCGTTTTTTTCTCAAAACTATAAGATGATTTCATGCACCGCGGCACACAGCAGGTGCTATTACTTTTATGTATTTTTATTTTCCGATTTTCACTAGAAGTGTGCTCAGGATTATCGGCATCCATCTCAAAGACAGTGGACTGAGTGTCGTAGGCTGGTCTATATGTACCAACATATTGATCCTTATTACGCAATGAACCACCCATATTTCCAACAAACTCAACATGTTAAAACAATGTTGGCTCAATCATGAATCAGCATTGTTGATGGTGAGCCAGCATTTGACTAGCATTGGCTGAAAGTTATTTATCCCATGCTGATTCTACATTAACCATCCATTTAAACGCTAAGAACGCCTGTAACGGTTAGAAATATGTTTCAGTAGCCAAACTGTTATTGGGATTTAGTGTGTGCTTAAAATCAAGTCTTGGATATATTTTGTCTCAGTTTAAATACACATTACCAACTTTCATTCATTTAAAGCTGTTGTTCGCCGTAGCGAGTCACTACGCAAGTCACTACGTAGCGTGTTAACATGGTTATGGTAATGGTAGTATAAGGACAATGGATTTAATGTATGCCTGTATATTACTGTACATATTAATGTATGCCATAGAGAACATAAAACATGATGTCTATACGCGCACTGATGATTGAAATGGAAATTTTTTAACGAGACATGTACACAGTTAACAACAAAATGTATGATCCCTTCTGGTTATGACCGTTCGTGTACAGTCAACACGTGTCTATGTTTACATTTGTACCCACTCTTTTCTTGAGCCTGAATTAAAATACTTAAAAAATAGATTGATACTAAAATAACGTATCTTTTTTGAGATAAAAAATCTATATATCAAACTATTTCAGGGGGATGAATTTCGACGAGTGATAGCAGAGATATTATAGAATGACTACAGTGTTTACATATGATAACTCACACTGGAGTCATTCATGCCGACAAACTGAAAAAATAGGCTGTGAAATGAGGTATTATTATTCATTCGAAATGTGTAACACAACGAGATATATATATATGATCAGTACAATTAATTCATCGTGAGTACAAAGGTAAGGTTTGGATCTTCTTACTTAAATATGAGGGTAGAAATAAATACCACTATGACCGTGGTCAAATGAGGCCATGTTTATGTTGGAAACTGTCTTCGATCGTCTGTAAGCGTGGGTCCCAACAAAATAGTACAGCTTTTGGTCACTGTGTGGCGTGTTCTTATTGACAAAGGTGTATAGAAGTAGATTTACAAAATCGTACTTCTCAGACTGTTCATATAAACAGATTCAAAACCGTAATTTTAAGAATGTCAAATAATATAAATTAAAATGAAATCTATTTGAATTCAAATACAAATTATAGAGGTGTTACATATTATGGTTGTGAACAATAAATCCATCTGTTACCTGAAAATTTTAGATGTAGGCTATAATGCAATCCAAATTTTGCTGTGAACACAAAATTGCATTGATAGTGAAAACTATGTTCATGACATGTTGTACGTGTTAAGTTGGGCCGATAGTAGGCCTTTGTATAATATAATAGTTCATTATATTACATACTTTAACGACCACACAAGGAACACAATAAGGTTTTATTTATTTATTTGACTTCCAGTTAAGAACATGCAAAAATGGTACATTATAATTATTATTATCATTTTTTGAACATAGTAATAACTTTGGTTGACGGGAACAGGTCGAGACGACCTCTACAATGCCTGTCAACCATATAAGTGAATTAAAATTATAGAATAAAATAATATCCATTGTTTAAAATAGCAAAAACAATTTAAAAATGTACATAGTATAGATTATAAAGTTTACTATTTGTACACATAAAATAAAATAACCGACAATTGTCTGTCATCTGTTTCCCGCACCAAAACCAGAGATAAAATAGCTACACTGTGCTCTACACCGTGTAGCAAAAAAGGACACTCTGGAAAGCGTAGAAACCTAATTAAAACCTCTTAACCTCTTAATTTTAACATAGGCCTACATACATCCCTAAATAAAAGTAATACTATAAACCTAGAATACATCTACTGACGTCAGCTCATATAGCCGTCGCGCAGCCGAAATATGCTGAGTAGTACCACATATGCAATTTTAGACTGGAGGAAAAAAAATCCCAAACTCAAGAAGTAAATCAGTTGATTAGAGATCTTTGAAACTCAGCATAAGGACCCACTTGGTCTGGAAACAAAGGCTACTGAAAAATCACTAAACCTAAAAATAAAACAGAAAAAAGACAAATAATAATTTTGAGGGGAACAGCCATCCATGCCATGTGGTAATACTCTAAGTCAGATCATGACAAGCGTGATCATGTAGAGTGATGTCGGTCTGCTCCGAACAGTATCAGAGACTGTCTCCGGCCTGAATTCGAGCCAGGCAGACAACACAAAGCAACATTCGCAGATTATCGTTCATAGGTCGATCACTTAAGGTACCATTTGTGCTAAATATATAGATATATATTCAATACACGAGTATAAGTAAGGCAGGGCGGTTTGTCATCTGCCAACACATGCGTATCGACAACGGAGCCCTCCGTCCTTAGTCATGAGTGGCTGGTGACAGCTCAAATAGCCGTCTCACAGCCGATTCAAATTGCACAGGTAGTTTAAGACAAGAAATGTTCCGCTATATTCGACAATTCACACAAGCACAAGCCAGGCTCCAGGTACATCGATTATTCACATCAAATAAGTTTACCATGGCGAGATATAATTCATTCAGGTTCTTCTTAAAAATCTGCAAGCTACTAGCATCTCGGATAACAAAAGGTAAAGTGTTCCATAAGCGAACAGTGCGATAAAAATACGTACATTGGAACTGAACAGTCTTGCACAGAGGTAATTTGAATAGAACACCCTGTTGAGCAGATCTGAGGCCATTATGCGGACAAGCTAACTCAAAATTACTAGAGTAATCACAAGATAGTTTACCGTGAAGGTAGCTGTAAGGTTGGTGAATCGTGTTCGCCAAGCATCAAGAAATTGCATCGAAACAGGCGATCCCATTCTGGCGCTCTCCCATGATTATTAGTGCGTACCACGTATTATTTTCCAGCTACGCCCCTAGTTATTATGTATAGGATAAAGCCCTCGGAGCTCTACATTCTTAGCTGTGGAAAAGGCCGAGGCCGAAGACCGAGGCTTTTTACACATCTAAGAATGTAGAGCTCCGAGGGGTTTTAACTGACTTAAAACACATCTGACCATAATGAGGATTCTTCATAATCAACAGCTCGGTCGCGCCTGACTGACTAGACTACCATAGTCCTACAATTATAATTGATCTGTACTTGATCAACAATAACTCTCCATTCCCGGCTTAGAGTGTTGTGGTCAGACAAAGAAAATAATGTAGTGGTGTGTTTTAAAGATGCTTAGAAAGCCCTCTGAACGTCATAGAAAAATATATATAACAACATTAGTACCGGCAAAGTGATATGATTGGGAATAATACACAAATTAACTCTCCGAGATCACCCTATTTTTTACCAAAACAGTTTCATGGATATCCACGCGGAGTCACAAAACATTCCCTAATGTATTATTAATGGTTTCTATTATTTGCTGTTTCATTCACTGTGGTGTTTCTTGTGCATAATTAATTGCTATTTTTAGAGATAGATGGAATTCTATTTTTTTCATGGATGATTTCATACATTATGCTAATTAGTTGTCTTCCCATAAATCTATATGTTGAATTCATTTGGCTATTTTACTCAACATCCCTCTGTTATTGACATATCATTCTATTGTTTTTTTAATTACAAATTAATCTACTTTAAACCGTATAAAAATTATGCTGGGATCATTAAAAACTCATTTTTTTATTAATTAAGGCATTGTTATATAATAGCACATCGTGCTCACATCAAAACACACAACTACGTATAATAGTAGGTGCACTTGTTAACTACCATAAAAATAATGTATATATATATGAAATAACCTACATTATGATTTTTTGGACACTTAGAACCGTTAGTTTGATGACATGTAATTACGCTCATTGAGGACTTTCCCGAGGTCAGATTTTGGCTATTTTTGGATATAATGTGCAGCGGTAGTATTTGAACGACATGAAATAAATAAATTGTGTTGCAATTTGTTCTAGATTCTGAAAATGTACAAAAAATGTCATTTGCGAGAAGCATTTTGGAAAAGTGCAATTGATGGCTCTCTACCTGAAATGGTACTATGCTACTATGGCTGGGGGCCCCCCAGGTGGCGATGATCTCACGTACTGTATCTACTGGAACAGATCTGCAGCGCAGTCTATTCTAAAGATGATTCGGTGCAACCGTAAACGTTCAAGGGGGTGGGGAATCTTGCACATAGTACCATTGACTAAAAGTTTTAAAACCGAGATTAGTGGTCCAAATATGTATGGCTATGTTTTATAATAAAACATATCAATATTTCACTTTTGTTTTGCCTTTTTTTATCCTTTCTCAACATTTTTTTTTTACATTAATGTCTAATTTTGGAATTATGAAATAATTCAATTTATGATAAACATCCTTTATAGCACTCCTCGTGATCGTGGTGATAAAAAAGAACCAAAAATTGTCACTCTACGTAACCATCAAAACTTCAGCAGTTATAGTAAGAATACCGATTTCATAGATTTTTTGCGGCCATCTTGGATTTGAAATAGGCCACTGGGTGAAATTTTACACACCCTCCGTCAATTTTTACCTGAGGGTTATTTGGAGTTGATTCAACCATAAAAAACATTATACCCCCTTTCAGCCTGGTGGGTCATATACAAGAATTTCCTCCTGACTAATATCGAAGCTTAAAAACAAGTTGGTGCCCATGGACTACATCAAGTGTAACCGAAGTGTGCGTGACTCACTCAAATGACAGGCCCCAACTTCATATACTGCAAGCGGTATAACTAATGTGGAGGTATTGGTTTTACAATAGATTAACCATATATACATGCATGTATTGCCCATAACACTACGTCGTGTAAGAACCCAGCAATCACGAGACATCGACTCAATGCTGGGCCAATGTTGGTCCACCGTCTACGACGCTGGCCCATCACAGCATTTCACACTATATGTGCATTAAGGTGAGCTAAAGCCCCATTCATTTCATTTATTTCATAGCTGCAAAGATTTATATAGTGTCTTACTGCCTCTACAAGCCTGGACATGATCTTGATCAAAGTAAGGCAGTTGCTTTAACATTTGTTCGTACTTATACATTATCATAATTATGAGATTATAAGATTATCCGCTGGGGTGTGTGCCGATTTCACCGTGAGTAGAAAGAGCGAAAATTAATGTTTTAATAAAAGGGTCTGTGCCATCAATGGTAACGACTTAAATGGGTTCCCAAACTCCACTCGAGCTTAAATATATGAATATATTTCAAATAGACAGGTGGCAAAACTTCACATTTATCATGCAGGGTGGACGCAAATTCCATTTCTGGCATCAATACTATAACTTTAGGTGTCTAATGGTAAGCATTGGTGACCTTAAAACCCTTATTATATGAACTTCAAACACCATGCCAAAGTAAAAAAAAATGACCAGCAGTTGTCATAATGAAAATACAACTTTTACAAAAGTGGTCAAATAGTTACATGTGATTTCTCGCTTCTGACCAGGTTTGGGCGCGGAATCCGTTTCTGGTATCACTAATTTCATTCTAGGCATCAGTGACCTTACAAACCTTATTCTATGACATTCAACCTCGGTATGAAAGTCAGAAATGATCAAAATTGGTCATAGGGAAAACATAACTTTGTCATAAGTAGTCCAATAGTTATGTAATATATGATTTCTGACTAACTTTGTGGAGCTGAACCAATTTCTGGCATCAATAATATCATTTTAGGCATCAGTTATCGACACAAATGAGTAGTCATCTGTCATTTTAGATGAATTTAGTGACTGTGAATCTATTTGTGGACATACAATATAATTGCAGTCATCAAGATCTTGCAAGCGCAAAATGGGCTTACATAGAATTCACAATATGAAAATATGAATGCAATCGTTTCTTATAGAGTTTCATATCTGGGGAATGCGATACCAATGTCACTTTATTTACTAAAACTACATAACACTCATTTAGCGGCATGTAGCCCATGTGTACGATAATATGTACCATCATATCGTTCCCTCGTATCGTGTTCCCCGTTGCGACGCTGGGACAGCATTAAACCAACATTTATTCAACTTCATGTGTTTTTCAGAAGCGCTTCCAGTAGGTTAATTAAAATTAAAATGCTCTTTGGCTAATTTTTTGGTCAAGACCTATGCTTGCGCAAGCAAGTATAAAGTGTATTCATCAATGGTAAGTGGTCTGCAAAACTATGACATATGATGTTCCGTTCTTGTAAATAATAGACGAGAAGTATTGTCAATGTGGAGTCAACATATGCAATTGAAAACTAGTTGGGCAGAAACAAATCTTCCAAATTACACACAAAAAAAAAGTTACATGTATCCCCCATTGATGAATGGTTACAAATGTATTGATATGAGAAACGACATTCTTCACGCCGTAATAATTACTACATGTTCAAGGCAATATATATTCACTATCGGGGTAGGCCCTACTGAGATGGTTTTCAGCGGTATCACTTTTTTACCACCTTGGCAGCTCACCAGGGAGTCGTTGCATGCTGTGTGGCATGGTACTAATCAACTAGTCCACAACAACCATCTAACAGAAGCTGAAGCCTCCACGAGTCTGGCCATACTCTTTGGGTGGATTGTCAGTACGTTCTTGTTCCTCTCAAAGCCGCAGCTCTCGCATCAGAGAACCTTCATATGAATGATAGTATAAATCTTTATTAAACACCAGTGCGGGTTTCAAATAGGTAAAGCACCACAGATCAAAATATTTTGGTTTGGTTGGAGACGTATATCCGTCAACGTTTTGTATATATAATATTGCAGAATCAGCTTCAACCGGCGAGCCTGAAATGGGTGTTCGCCGGTCTTAACTTTGAAACCTTAACTAGAAGAGGTTTTAAATACAATCTCAAACCTTGGTTGGCGATCAGATACAATACATCCAGTTACAATCGTCTCGCCGATCCATGCACAACACAGCCGTAATCCAGTTTGGATCTGATTTATGACTAGCATACTCTTAGTAGGACTCTCTGTCACCACCCCAGTCCTTGCTGGATATAAATTGCAACAGATGATTTCTATTCGTCTCATAATAATATATGTAATGTGTGGTATACGATTTAACTTACTCCCCAAAAAATACTGAGGAATTTGACATTTTATTCAAGAGGGAGTGGTTGTCCATATGGACAGTGTCCAGTGTGTAAGCTATTTGTCTTAGATAAATGTATACCGAAAGTTTTTGAGGAAGAACATACTTTCACAAGTAACTACTTGCAGGCCTGTTTATGTTGCTGGATTACAAATAAATAGCAAAGTCGTCTACAGAATTGTAGATGCCTGCTGGTAAAGCCTTGACGTGTTAACTTGTATTGTAAATATATTTGGCGACACAATGTTTCCTTGTCGGACACCTTCCTCTTGCGAACCTAGTATTATCTAATCTGACTTTACATTTTCTCCCTTTTTAAAAAACGATTTGTGGCCTTTTGTGGATCAAGAAATATTCCAACTGTTTGCTGATTTTTTACAAAACCTTCACGAATTTACGTCTTCAACCTGTGGCGATTCTACATTTTAGAGACCCGCAGTAGTATATAATAATGATTTATACTGAGACCATATCAACGAAGGTTTCTTGGAATCCGCTGAAGGAGTATGACCGGACTCATGGAGGCTGCATATACGCTTGGGTTGTTGTTATAAACTAATTGACTGAACCATGAACCATGCCATGTAGCATGCAACGGACGTAACAACTCCCTAGGGAGCTGCTAAGGTGGCATCGAGATTCTTATTACCCCACTGGAAGCGCTGCCGGAAAACACACAAAGTAGAACCGATGTTGGTTTAATGCCGTCCTAGCGTCGCAACTGAACGGCTCCAGCAAGCACAATAAGGGATACTGTGATGATGGTACGTAGGCTACATGCCTCTAAAGGAGAGAATATATTGTGAGCGACAGATTATCAAGTCTCGATCAATAAAATAATATTGCATGGTATTGCATTCCGAACATATGAAACCATAAGAAATCAGTGTTCCATCTTGGATTTAGAAGGGGCACCTATCATTGGGGGCACATAGTCATGCCCGTCGGGCACCTACTAAATCCAGTACCCCTCGCAAGTTAAAATTATAATCACCACCTAGAAGATAATCAGTTACTTTTGTAAGCACCGCCAGTGACGACCGCTGTGAACATCATAGGGTGTGAATGCCGAGTATCATCGTTATGAAGGTAACAATGACCAGGGTAGTTTGAGTTGGGCGTGACAATAGTTGAAAGGGGTTTTCAATAGATGATGCGCAACATGGCGCTCATGAAGGACAGCAGCCTGCTAGAAAGGCTAGCTGAAACTCTGAGAAACGATTTTATTCATATTTTCATTATATCCACTAGCAAAGTTTGTATTTTATCTACATCAAGTTTGGATTTTGAAGATCCCGAGGACTCCAATTATAGCTTACTTTTATGTCCTCAAATTGAAACACAATCACCAAACTCACCTAAAATGACACATTACATCTAATGTTTATCGCATAAATGATGCCTAGAATGACATTATTGATACTAGCACCACAAAGATGGTCACATCACATGTAACTAGTGAATTACTAGTAAAAAAACGTATTTCTCTATAACAGCTACTGATTGTGATCATGTTTTGACCTTCATGTGGCCTATAATTGTAACTTGAGGTCCAGAAGTGGGTTGTCCACGCCCCAAAAATAGTTAGAAATGACATATCACACTTGATTATCGGATTACTAGTTAAAAATCTATTTTTTTTAAATATCCGCTGGCGGCCATCTTTGATTTTTGCCGTTGTTTGCCAAACGCGACATAGGATTCATGTAAAATTTTAGGAGAGCGATATGCGATTATTTGGGGATACTCAGGCCAATTTTTAGCTCTGACACCCAATTTGTTACCCCACACTCAGTATATACGTCGATTTTTCATGAGTTGACGGTGGCCATTTTGAATTTTCAGTGATAATTAAAAATGCTAAAAGGTGTCAGTCTGGCATGCTTGCTCATATTAATCGAGACATATCATGCATCAATAATCCTCAAAAAAGTTTGTATTACCCATTAGATAAGTTGTTAGGGCTGAAAATGACCATTTTGTTTTTGCTGTATTTCTGTAATAAACGATTGATTTTTTTATCCACTTAAAATGTGTTTAGTATAGGTAGTAGATAATGGCTGATGTGATCACCAACCCCTAACATCCCGTCCACACCGCACTGCTTATTTGACCCCTTTTGAGATTTTGCCTCCTGTCTAAAACTAGCTAAGAAACAAGTCACAGAATACTCCAAACATGCACAAAATCAGAGCATCGATTCTTGTGCAAAAAAAGGATAAAAAAATTCTGAGTATCAATTTTTGTGCAAAAAACGGATCGCAACTTTCGGCTCACTATGAGGTAGGCGCCCTCTCTTTGAGCCATATGTCGATTCTTGTGCAAAAAAGGGATCGAAAAATCTGAGTGTCAGATCTTGTGCAAAAATCGGATCCAAAATTTTTCAACCTAGGAATATTGTGATTGGTTTAAAACCACGTCCTCTGATTGTTAGATACAATCTACCAAATCAGAAAGGAGCTTAATCTTGCATGTGAAATGTGTATGTAAGGCACAGCCAAACCATATCATTTTGTCAATTTCCAGCTCGAGAAATTTTATATCTCAGTTTAAATTGATTTCAAGCTATATTCATCTACCTTCATAATGAGCAGCGGAGACGAGAGAAGAAGACCCAGGTCGGAAGAGAAGTCATCAAAGCATAAGCTTCCTTCCGTAGTGGTACAGCTTCCTATTTCTGCCAGAAGTGCTTCCTGTACCCCAAGCAACGTTAAGGTGGACAGGAAGAAGCAGGAGAAGGTGGAGAAGACAGAGAAGGAAAAGAAGCAACTGCCAGCTGCTACAGTCCCTTTAAGTGACCAGAGTACACTTCTCTGAAGTGACTTAAGACGTCAGGAGAGCGCTCTCATTATCTCCGATGACACTGGGGACGTTGAAAACGCTGTGTTTGACACAGCTGTGTTCGAGAGGGGGTATCTTTCTCCTCTACCTTTCTCACCCGAGAGGGTAGCAGGCACTCAACAATAGCAGACGCAACAGGTAGCCAGGCCGGCTCCCGCCTCAAGACCCTCTGATGGTTGGAAGGAGGAGATGAGAAAGGAGATGCAGACTATGATGCGACACTCCGTGAGGGAGATGATGGCGATGCTACCGGGGCGTGAACTCACCCCCGCTCTAGGAACTGGACCACCCACGGTCCAGGGTTCGATGACTCTTGCACCAGGAACTGGGCCACCCACGGCCCAGGTTCCACTGCCAACCACGTCAGGAACTGGACCATCTACGGCCCAGGGTCCGCTGTCTACCACGCCAGGAACTGGACCACCCACGGTCCAGGGTCCAATGTCTTACGCGCCAGGAACTGGGCCACTCAGGGCTCAGGGTCCGCTGACTGACGTCCCCCGAGATGTCCCTGCTACAACCCATCATGAACTGCTAACTGAGGAGCCTCGCTGGGCTCACTCAGTTGTGCACACTGGGGAGCGTGCCCTTCCAGTGGGGCACCCGGTAGCCGTAGGGGCACACGTCATTGAGGACGAGACACTTCCAGAATGGCATGAGGATCCAGTGGTGGAGGACCAGGAGGAAGTATACAACCCGTTCCAGGGGATAGAGGGCCTAGACGGTTATAGTCTGACGGGTCTGGGCTCTGCTTTACTAAGACAGAAAGTGGTAGTGACGTCGTCGGTGAGACAACTGGAGGCAAGTCCGAGACGGCAGGGTGATGGACCACTCCAGCAAAACACAGACATGGTAGAGAGGATATATTCTGGGGATCCGGCAGCTAAGCCTTTCCCGGACGCCGAGGCACCCATGGAGATCCCTACAAACACGAAGTTCCAAGTTGCTGATGCGACGCTCAGACGGAGGCAGAAAGACTTGGGCATCATTGCTCACGCTCACACGACGAGACTAGATGACCTGGAGGGCGCCTCTAAATATCTGCTGTCGGCTGTGAACGACTTGGAGGAGGGTCCCGTCAAAGACAGGATCATGGAAGCTCACAGAGAGGTCACACAGGCTTCGACCCACTTTTTGGGTCATGCTCTGAGGATACCGGCATCCAAATTCAATGATGTGGCTAACCAGAGGAGGACAGCCCTGGCGATGACCTCATCAGACAGAGTGCTTTCGCAGCTCATCAAGACAACCCCCCTGGGGTTTGACTCCTCACTGGCTCCGTCTCTACAGCCAGCGATACAGGCGAGCAGTTCAAGGAGACAGCAGGATATGCTCATGGCCGCCTTGAGATCAAACACAACAGCCCCAAGGCCAACCTGGAGAGATCGTAGCCGCTCACCAGTGAGGAGGCCACACTACAACCAGAACCACTCCCAAGGATTCAGGCAGTCCATAGACAGACAGCCCTTTCGGGAGAGCAGCCGCGGCAGCCGCGGTTCAGGATCCAGAGGCACCAGAGGAATCCAAGGTAGCAGAGGACAGAGACCTTTCTTTAGGAGGTCCTGAATTGCTGGGCCGTCTGGAACAGTGCAGGGAATGGTGGGACCGCTTCGCAAAGGACGCTTTTGTGCGCGAAGCGGTCAGAGGGCATCGGCTCGAATTCGAGTCGAGGCCTCCAGTATCAAGACCAAAACCACCTCCGGTGGAAAGTATGAACAAGGAAAGGGAGAAGGTCCTCCAGGAGGAAGTCGACTCCCTCCTGAGCAAAGGAGCAGTAGAGAGAGTAAAGGACAGCAAAAGGAGTTTTTACTCTAACATTTTCCTAGTGGCCAAGAAGGACGGAGGGCTCTGGCCAGTCATAAATCTGAGTGGCCTCAACATCTACATCAAGAAAAAGATTTTTTGGATGGCCTCACTGAAAGATGAATCTCAATCTCTGCACAGGGGCGACTGGGCTGCCACTATAGACCTGAAAGACGCCTACCTTCACGTCCCCATAGCGGCGCAGCACAGACGTTTTCCCCGATTCTGGTGGAAGGGCAGCAGTTATCAGTTCAGGAGACTGCCCTTTGGACTGAGTTCAGCTCCGCGAACGTTCACGAGGCTCACTTTGCCTTTGGTGACCCTGTGCCGGGCAAACGGAGTGAGGATTATAGTGTACCTTGACGATTTTCTGGTACTCGCCCGTTCCAGGCCGGAACTGCTTCGTCACACGAGACTGGTGCTGGACATCCTAGAGAAAGCAGGTTTTCAGAGAAACCCCAAGAAGTGTCACTTGGAGCCAAGACAGCGCTTCGAGTATCTTGGGCTCCTGTGGGATACGAAGGAGCCGAAGGTCTTCCCACCAGAGGACAAGATCAGAGGCTTCAGGCAGTTAGGACGCAAGCTACTCTCCAACCCCAGTCTAGCCTTGGCCCAAAGATTTCGGGGCAAGGCGATCTCTGCTCGCCGGGCCGTACAGTTGGGCCGGATGTTCCTGCGACCACTTCAGATGGCAGTAATAAAAGCGTTGGGGTCGGATCGACCGGTCCTCAGCAACGATGCCAGGGAGTCGATAAGATGGTGGACTCCATCCCCTACGAATGGTATGGATTTGACGCCATACAGCACACAAATAGCCATGACCACGGACGCGTCCATCTATGGATGGGGAGCGACCATGAACGAGAAATTGGCCAGCGGCAGATGGTCGGCCGCAGAGAGGATCTCCACATCAACCACTTGGAACTCCTAGCGGTTTTCAGAGGAGTTCAGCGATTTCTGAGACACCTGAGGAACAAGAGGGTAACGGTGCTTCTGGACAATTTCACGGCGGCTTCCTACCTTGCGAAGGAAGGAGGGACCCGGTCAGAGACGTTAAATGCACTAACGAAGGAGATACTGATCTTCTGCAGAGAAAATGGTATTGCACTGAGCCCAGCTTATCTGCCAGGCATAACGAACTTGGGAGCAGACGCTCTTTCCAGGGGGACAGAGAAGAGGGAATGGTTCATAAATCCGAGGGTCTCAGAGAGGATCTTCAGTTGTCTTGGACTCCCACAGATAGATCTATTTGCATCAAGGAGATCAGCTCAGGTGAAGACGTATTTCTCCCTGGACAGGAGAGACAATCATTCGGCAGGGACGAATGCGTTAAATCAGTCATGGACGTTCAAACACATCTACGCCTCTCCTCCGCCTCAGATCATTCCTCTGATTCTGGGCAGGATGAGGGAATGCAAGGGAACTTTGATCCTGATGACGCCCTTTTGGTCGAGGGCAGCTTGGTTGCCGGAGCTGCTTCAGATGGCGGTTCGGGCACCTTTTCGCCTCCCTCAACACCCGAGCACAGTGAGGGATCTGAGCACGGGAGACCCCTCAGAGTCCAGTTGGAAGATAACACCTTGGCAGAATTTATCTGTGGATCTTGGCGGGGTTCTACAAAGACCCAATATGCATGTGCATGGCGAAACTGGTCAGAGTGGTGTCGGGGATTCGCTATACCGAGAACTACGCCAACTGTAGGGCAATTCCTTAAGTACCTATGGTTTCTTTACGAGGATAGACACATGGCATGGTCTACCATCAGAGTCCATAGAGCGGCCGTTGCAACGATCATCGACCCGCTTACAAACAGTCCTCTGAGTCAACATCCGATCGTATGTCGTTTTAGAAGGCAGTGTTCCTGGCAAGACCACCGCCTAGAAAGGTGTAACATATATGGAGCGTCTCTACAGTTCTGGAGATGCTGATATCCCGGGGAAGTGAGCCGAACGTTTCAATCCGTTTTTTGTACAAAAATTAATACTCAGCATTTTTTCTCTTTTTTTTGCACAAGAATCGATGCTCTGATTTAGTGCATGTTTGGAGTATTCTGTGACTTGTTTCTTTGCTAGTTTGAAATATATCTAAGCTCGAGTGGAGTTTGGAAACCCATTTATGTCGTTACCATTTCAGCACAGCCTTTATTAAAACATCAATTTTATGAACGCTATGCGTCAAAATTGATTTATTTTGTAGATGGATTCGATACTTTTTTAAGTTGGCTCAAAAGTAGTTGTTTTATTTTGAATAAAATTGCCTCTCTCGTTTGTAATTTTCAATCACCCAATTGTTACAATTTTGTCTTGAACTTTATTGCAGTTACGATGTTTTGCCTGGAATTCATTACCGTTATGGCGTTTTGCCTGGTTTGGCTAGATATTACTAATAAATAATCCAGATTATAAATATGCAGCATTTTCCTGGAATTATTTTATTAAAGTGTAACCATTTAGTATTTATTCCAAATATAATACAATACATTTTACCGAAACATAGTGTCACAAAATCATCGACCACCTGCTGTGTAAGGTACATGCACCGATACGACCAATACCATGTAATCAGTGCCGTGCATGTGAGGTTTCTTAAGGGATGAGTATCATTTTTGGTAATCGCTTTAGGACAAAATATCTTTCATTGTAGTTTTGTCTACTTGCACATGCATGTATTATAACCGTAAAATGCTCAAATAATATATGTAAGCTAAATAAATCGACTATGAACTATGATTATTTATAGATAAATGTTATTTTGGAATTATATTTAAATTGTCATATCGGTCGAAATGTGATGCCGTTCGCACTTTTCAGGGTTGTCGTTGGCAGTACAGGTGTCGAATCTTTTAAAAAATTTACAAAAGTTACACTCAGTTATAAATAGCGTTTAATATCTGAACATACATAAGGGGCCTATACATATAACATACATGACACTGTACAACGAGAAGTGAGGAGTGGAGCAACAAAGCTTTTTTTTTATCTTATTATGTAGTCTTTACATTTCAAATACACAGTGCATGTTCAAAGCTATGTTTCAGAATGTGTAAGTACATATAAGGTAAATATAAGGTATTTTAATCTGGTAGATAGATATACATATGTATTGACGACCGGAATTCAAAACAGACTTTGTTTAAGCATATGTATTTTGTCCGATCGGAACAATACAAAACATCTAATACAATGTTCCTTTCAAAACAGACCTATGCGTCATTAGAATAAACAGTAAATTATGTTAGACTGTGTATAATTAATGTGATAAAACAGATAATGATGTAAAATATAATTATGTAAAAATATTAACTAAAATCATCATATAAAATATACATATTAATAATACTATGATTGTGATGTATGATACATGTATGTACAAGACTAGTATTAGCTAAAATAATTATATGATATAATGTTAGTGGTGGTATTATATGATACGTTTCCCGCACATGAAAAAACAGATATAAAATAACTACTATTATAACTGATATTTCAAATAGCAACAAAAAAGGTATTCTGGAAAGCGTAAAAACCTATGAAATATGTAAAATTTGCTAACTAAAGGCTAATAATAACAATAATAATATAATATGTAGTATAGCCCTTTTAACATGTTTAGATACACACAAAATATCCAAAAAATATAGTGTGATGTGACAGTGAATACGCGTTTAAGCACATAATACAATTGCCATGTAGATACATGAAGTATAATGTCAAGGATGAAGAGCGAAATTCGATAGATTCGTAGATCCGAATGTACGAGGCGCGCAGCGCCGAGTATATTCGGATCTACGAATCTATTGTAATTGAGTTTTTTCTTCAACTTAAAAATACACGAAATATGTACATCTCAAGAATTGGCATAGAGAAAACTTAGAAAAAAAAATTATTGTTAGTACCGGTGTATTTTATTTACACGTAATAACTAAAATAACTATGATAAATATACATGTTAATAATACTATCATAATTAGGGGCGGATTCAGAAAAAAATATGACAGGGTTCCACCCAGTATGACGCGTAGGCCACTGTCATCACCCCCCCCCCCCTTACACAATACCAAAAGAAAAATACATTTTTTCGCGTAATACTGGGTGAAACCCTGTCAGATAAAAAAAAAGAGAAAGGCAGTATAAGGTTTGTTCCAAAACTAGTGCTTAATATCGCTTCAGCTATCGCGCTGCGCGCTTCTCTGCCTGCAAAAATACACTTAGAATCACGGCACGTGCCGATCTTCTCAATGGGCCTTTGCACAAACGTTGATTTAATGTCGGCTTAGCGGCGGAAATACCAGGCCAACGTTGAATCAGCGTCAGTGTAACCAAAACGTCTGGAACAGTTCTAGACTATTCGGGGTAACATCCAGTGTTTTTTGGGGGTGGCAATGGATATTAGTCTGGTCTTATATAATATAAACACAGTACCGGTGTAACCGCCCAGATTAACCCCCCACTGAACTATACCCGGGTATATTCTGGACTATACCCGGGTATAATCTGGAATATACCCTGGGGTATAGTCTGGGAGCTCCCAGACTATACCCCAGGGTATATTCTGGGAGCTCCCAGAGTATACCCCACAAGCCCAGACTATACCCCATCAGATACAGGGTGGGGTATAGTCTGGGAGATAGGGGTATACTCTGGGAGATATTATATATGATTACAATCAATTATAAATTTAAACTAGTTATAAACAAACTCTCTAGGGGCTAGATTCCCAAATGTCTCCAATGTTAACATTTTAATGGCTAGAGTACCACATGCCTCATAGGGGCCTACATCAATATTCTAGGGACTGGATTATCACATGTCTCCTATGAATGAAATGAAATAAAAACTTCTATAGCGCCTAACTCCTCGGAGGGCCGAGCTCAGAGGCGCAATCCATCCTTATCAAATTCCAAAGAAGAGTCGAGGGAAATAAGCATGGTCGTCATCAGGGAGCCGGGACGCAGAGGAGCTAGGGCGGAAAAGCCAGATCGAAGAAATGCGTTTTAGGCAGTTTTCTGAAAGAGGAAATATTTTTAGCTACACGGAGGTGTGCAGGCAGTAAATTCCAGAGAGTAGGAGCAGAAACAGAAAAGGCACGAGCACCGAACTTAGTTCTGATACGTGGTACTTTGAGCTTATTTGTGTTATTTGATCGCAGATGTTTCACGGAGTCTGCAGAAAAAAGAAGGCTAGATAAATAAGATGGCTGACCATCATCGAGACAACGAAATACAAAAGTGCATATTTTGAATTGTATTCTAAACTTGATTGGAAGCCAATGTAATGATTTTAGTAGAGGAATAGAGCGACTGAAACGAGGAGCCTTTGTCACAACCCTTGCTAAACAGTTCTGAACACGCTGTAATTTCTGTAGATCTTTAGCTGGAATTTGGTGTAATGAGGAGTTACAGTAGTCCAGTTTGCTTGTCTCCAGTGCCACTGCAATTTGTTTTGCTAAAGCTAGAGGTAGACTTTTTCTGATGCGTTTAAGATCTCTAATGTGATAAAAACAGGAACTGGACACCTGTGAAATGTGCTGACGAAAATTCAAACCACTGTCAAAAAAGACGCCCAAATTCCTTGCGGAATCTGCTGGATTCATCTCATTGTCCAACACCGCTAGGGGGAAAAGGTTAATAAACTTCTCCCTCTGCGATTTCGAGCCAATGAGAAGAAACTCAGTCTTGCTAGGATTGAGTTTTAGTCTGGATTGAGCCATCCAAGCAGATACCCCGGTACTACAGCTTTGAAGCATTTTTAATGACTCAGTAGCTGTGTCACCTGTTAAGGAGATGCGTATAAGTGATGACTCAATCCATAACTTGAAATAATGGTGCTTAGAGGAGCATATATAAAACTTCTGATAGCTAGATCATTATATGTAACTTTTATTAACCATCTGGGGTCTAAATAAAAATGAAATGAATGGGGTTTTAGGCACTTTGTGCACATATAGGCTAAACTGGGCCAGGAGAACATCCTGAGGATGGTGAGATGAATGAATTGACACTGCCCCTCCCCCCAAACACAGGATTTTAAATTCGAGCCCTGGCGGTCTGAGGCCGAGCACGCTACCTCTCGGCCACGGAGGCTCCCCACAATATTGAATCTTTACGAGTGAGCGGGGAAAACATTTTGTTTCTTTGAAACTTGGAGGCCAGAGAGGGGTTCGAACCCGCGATCTCCGACTTTCCAAGCAGGCAGTTTTAACCAGGGCCCCTGCCCTATCTGGGGCGAAGCGGATCAAGTGTCTCACGTAATAACTATCATTATATTATTAACTTTCTGGTGGTTGGAGTATCGCATTTCTAAAGTTTCAATCCTTTAGGTGCTAGACTATACTATATGTCTAGAGTATCACATATCTCGTATATTATTCGTCTGGGGCTAGACTGTCAAATGTCTCTGATTTTAACCTTGTGATGGTTAGAGTATCACATACCCCATGCATTAACCTGATGGTTGTCACATCACTTGGCGTATGCATCAACCCTCTGGATGCTAGAGTACCACGTGTCCGTGTATTAACCCTCTGAGGGCTCGACTATCACATGCCTCCTATATTAATCTTCTGATGGTTAGAGTATAACATGTCTCATGTATTAACCCTATCGGGACTAGACTATCTTAAGACATCTATGTTAACCTTCTGATGGCTAGAGTATCACTTGTCTTATGTATTACCATTCTGGTGGCTAGATCATCACATGTCTCATGTATTAACCTTCTGGGGCTAGACTATCTAACAATTATGTCCCCCATCTTAACCTTCTGATGGCTAGAGTATCACTTGTCTCATGCATTAACTTATTTGGTGCGAGCCTATTAAAAACTTTCAGTGTACAACTGGGTGCGCACCAAATAATTAATTGGTGCGCACCAATTAATTATTTGAATTATTTGGTGCGCGCCAAATCATTTAGCGCACACAAATTAATTAGCTAGAGTAGCTGGACACGTAACACATGTAGCCCCCAGGGGGGAAAAAAAGGAGACCTCTAGCTATCGAAAGGTTAATATATGAGACATATGAAAGTCTGGCCCTCAGAAGGTTAATCAAAGAGGCATGTGATGATCGAGCCACCAAAAGGTTAATACATGAGACATACTATACTCTAGCCATGAGAAGGTTAACATAGGGGACATAAGATAGTCTAGTCCTCAGAGTGTTTTTACATGGGACATGAATTATGCCAGATTACGATCAGATATTATATCGATAATTGATTGTAAAACATATGTGATATCTCCCAGAGTATACCCCTATCGCCCAGATTATACCCCACCCTGAATCTTGTGGGGTATAGTTTGGGATTGTAGGGTATACTCTGGGAGCTCCCAGACCATACCTAGGGTATAGTCCAGCCTTTACCCGGGTATAGTCCAGCCAGGGGGGTAATCTGGGCGGTTACACTGGTACTATAGTAGGCTGATGAGCAAAACCGTTCCAATACATATGATCAATAAATACACAAATTCATGATGTACTTTATTAGGATAGATCTACGGCCGGTATCATAATAAGTTTATTTTGCCTAAGTTTGTGTGCTATTTAGGGGAAAGAAAGCTATTGTGTGTGGGAAACGGTTCACATTTCTGTACACCAGTCCTTGTGAACATGTACAATATAACGTTTCATGATGCATGTCCTTAAGTTAAGTACTTTTTTCTTTAACAATTTCAAAAAAACAATATTCCCGATTATATTTGTGGTTAAGAGCTTAAAGGGTTTTGGCTGGAATAAAGGCAGGCCCAGCATCGCAGACTGTGGACCAGCATTACAGCAGCATTGGGCCAATGTATCGTGTTGTCTGGTGTTTCTGGCGCCGGGATGTTAAAGCGTCACCAGCAGAATACATCAGTCAGAAAACACGGTACAATAAACCAATGCTGCTTCAATGACGGGCCAGCGTCCCAGACTGTGGGTCAACATTGAAACAGCATTGGTTGAATGTCACGTGTTTGCGCAAAGAATACAACAGACCTGGTGATAGATTAGTGTTGGGCCAGCGTCGTAGACGATTCACCGGCATTGAACCAACAATGCACTGCAACGCTGGCCCAACATTGAACCGGAATTTGATGGGTAGACCTACATCCTCTGTAGAATGAATGTTGGCTAGCATCAGTGATGGTGGTGGAAGGAATACACGTCGAAGGTATATTGAAACATGTCTCCTTGGTTCTTTCCTTAAATAGGTACTGGACATTTAGGATTCTGCCTCATGAGGAAGACCAATACATTGATTATTTTTGTCTATAGCACTCAAACAGATTAAAGCCGAGCCTCGGGAGTTCGAGACCTCCTTTTCTATTTCTAGTGTTATTTTTATTCGCGCTTACGCAATATCAGCTAATATATATAGTAGCTGTAGTTAAAGCTCACAATAGTATTGGTCATTTTCGATTATAGGTAGCGCTAGCGCTCTTATAATATTGCATTTTCTTAAAGATTCTTCAATTCTTAAATTTGTTTCTTTCACGAAATTTGCAAATATTACCAGATCTAAAGTATTATATATTATGTCAGTAAAAAGTATACAAAAGTATGTGCAGAGCGTTTTCAAAGCTAGGTGTATTTCATTAATTAAAATATTTGGAAAGAAAGGGTGATGAGAATGTTATGTAAAAGTCGGTCGCATGCCCCCTATGACTGTTAATTACACATGCTGCTGGTGTTACCCCTACCCTTCCACACCTCTTAGTGCCAGAGTTTATCTTGAGGTCAATGAAACGGACTAATTGGCCAGACAGACAGACAGACAGATTACTTTATTTCACCAAAATATATAAATACAATATGGTGAGGGAGACTCCTTTTAAGACATAAACACGTGTCGCTTTCAGAGGAGCCACCCTACAACAATTAAAAACAATGACATACATTATATAGAAAATATACATAATTATGATATCGACCGGTGATGTGAGTAAAAAAAGCTGCTTAACGTCACTTAATTGACCGGAACGAATCAACAAAGAAAGATAGGCTATCAGTTGTGTTCTGGAACCCTGTCAACAAAATGATCTGAACCCCCCCCCCCTCCTCCCCCCCCCGCAAAAAAATCAATTGATTTACCATTTTTTAGGTCTTGAACCCTGTAAGTTTATAGATTTGAAAACGCTGACTGGGTTCCGGAAACCTGTCAATCCGGTCTAAATCCACCTCTGAAGTAATAAAATCATGTACAAGTATTAACTAAAATAACTATAATCAATATACATTTTCAAAATACTATTATAATATTAAAATTATGTACAAGTATTAGCTAAAATAACTATAATAAATATACATGTTAAGAATACTATTTTAATACCAAAAGTAAGCACAAGTATTAAGTAAAATAACTATAAGATATATAGCGTACACGTTAATAATACCATATTATAGCATACCAGAGTATGAGTGGACACAAGTTTGTTCACCCACAAACAATGAATGCACAGTGCACTGTTCATTCACCATTTAACTGCCGGTTGGCATGGTATATCTTACTATGCCCCATACTATATTTTCAGCTGTTCAATTACATGTGTCGCACAAATCTTCATAACTATATTGTTGTGTATTTTATTATTTAGTTCCATTCTAAACACTGACAATGAACATGCAAGGCAAATATCAAGGCTCAAACGTAATGTTGATTATAATCACGTAATTTATTTATTTAATAGGCTTTATAGGCCTATGTACAAATATATACAATAATTGAACAAATAAGCAAATTTAAATAAAATTGTGTGCATTGGGATGTCAAATACAGATGACCAGTAACCTTACTACGCTTGGATACTTTTACATATCTAATATCGGTGGTGAATTATTCAGCGATGAAAGCTAAATGTCGTGTTTGTCGTGGGGACGCGCGTTCAGTCACGGATGACATTACAAATGTCAACGGTTTATGATCGGTAATCACGAATTAAATTGTGTCTAAAGTGTTTAATGGTGGCATATACCGCCAAAAGCTCACGATCGAACGCGCTGTAACGTGTCTCTGCTGGGTTCAGCTTCTTGCTGAAAAACTAAAGTGGCTGCCACATACCATTCAAAAACTGCTGCAACACCCCACCGACGGCGACATCACTAGCGTCGCACGTGATGTTTATCTGAGCCGTAGAATCTGGGTGTACCAGAAGAGTAGCGTTTGCCAATATTTGTTTTGACTCAGAAAATGCTGACTCTGCATTTTTATCCCACTTCAAATCGAAATTTGACTTCGGTGACAGTCTTGTATGGCCTTCGTTGGCAGCTGTCAGTAAATTATTTAGTGGTGTCAACTTCGCAGCGCAATGCGGTATGAAACGATGGTAATAATTTACGCAGTGCTCGTTGCTTTTCGGGCTTAACGAAATTTACAATTACCTCAACGGCGCTGGGTAACGGCAACATTCCTTAGGCACAAACGTGATGGCCTAGAAAACTTAATTCAGTTGTACCGAACTGACACTTTTCAGGACCAATTATTATTCCGTATTCGGCTAGTCAGGCAAAAAGAATTCGTAGATGTTTCTTATGCGTTTTATGATCTGGGCTGGTTACCAGTAGGTCATCCAAATATACAAAAACAAATTCAAGTCCGCGTGTAACGTGGTCTATAAAACGCTGAAACGTTTGACCGGAATTTCGTAGACCAAACGGTGTTCTAGTGAAATTAAATAAGCCAAAACGGCAGTCTTATGTACGGTTCCACCGGAATTTGGTAATAAGCTCTGACCAAATCGATCTTTAAAAAAATCTTCGAGCCGGCTGAACGCTGCGTTAAATCTTGTATATGTGGAATCGGATAGCGGTCGGGTACAGTCTGTGCGTTTAAACTATGGTAGTCCCCACATGGTCTCCAATCGCCATTTTTCCTTGGCACCATGTGAAGCACTGAGGACCACTCGCTGTCGCTAGGTTCAATGACCCCTAATTTTATCATTTCATCGAACTCGCATTTTGCGGTAACAAGCTTATCGGGTGCTAATCGTCGTGGGCGCGCAAACACCGGGTGTCCTTTGGTGACTATTTTATGTGTTATACCGTGTCTAACGGTCTCACCCTTTGTCGTAGGGCGAGTCAGTTCCGGGAACTGGCCGAGAAGTTTAGTATACTCATTCTGAACAGTGTCTACTCTGTTCAATGACAGTGGTGTAATCGATGACAGTGAAGCGGCAATCGCTAGTCCTGTTCTCATGTCCCGGAGACATCGGCTTCTCAAGTCTACAAGCAAATTATAGTGAATTAAAAAATCATTCCCGATTACGGGTTGCTGCACATCTGCCACTATGAACGTCCACGGATATTCGCGCTTTAAGCCGACATCGACGACGCTAAAGGAGCGCGCAGCGCGAGGGCTGACGCGAGATTATGCACTAGTTCTGGTATAAACCTTATAGTGCCTCTCTCTTTTCACCTGGTGAGGTAGGTGATTGTACAAGCATTGGCAAGAAGTCCAGGAGACAAGGAACCAGGGCAGAGGCGACCAGCCACCAGAGTAAGGGCAAGGACTGACCCTTTGAGATGTGCTCTGCTTTCTGAGCAGTGTGTTTGAAACCACCATCATGAACCGTCATCGTTAGCCAACCATCCGTGTCCGCCGTGCCATCACCCAAGCTAGCAATGTAATGATAGAGAGCTCATTGCTTAAGACCAGAATCCGTCTCCTTCAGTGCTATGATTGAAAGCCCACTGCCTTATGTGTCTCACAAAACGGCTCCTTTCAGAGCCCCTGTTCTCTGTGGGAACAGGAGTTCAGGAGTTCAGCCGATATCCGTCAACCGTCAACCGTGTTCTTGTCTCATGCAGTGGAGTGATAGGGAACTCCCTGCTTTTGGTATGTCACACAGAACGGCGCCCCCAGAGCCCCTGTTCTATGTGGGAACAGGAGCTCAACCGTTATCCGTCAACCGTCAACCGTCAACAGTCATCGACGACGCGTTTACAGTTGCAGTATTTATAGTACTGTTATTTGCTGCCACCAGGGGGAGACTATCAGCGTCCGAAATCCCGTTAGCGCAAGATTTCGGCAAAACACTGACAGCTGCGCCTGTGTCAATCAAGTACTTACATTTATGTCCTTTGTCTGCGACATATAATAATTTAGAGTGGGATAACGCAATATTCGCTACTTCGCGCTGACCTAATGTGCTATAGTACGCACAGGGTTCACTGCACAAGCGCGCCTTTTCACCGTAAGTTTGGTGGTAGTAGCAAACCTGTGCAGTGGCTGTGTCGGGCGATTGTGCGACATTATTTTGCGGCGTTTGCGGCGGCGGTGCGTGCGGACAAATATTTTGCTGTACATTCGGCGGCGGGACGAAAGGGCGAGCATTTTGCTGTACATTGCTATAATTACTAGGTTGGTTATGAACAAAACCTGAGGCCTGTACATTGGGAGCAAATGTAGGCGTAGGAGTATAATTGTTGTTTACATGTCCACGTCCTTTATTTCTCTTCCTCTCTGATGTAGTCGCGGTTTCTAACTTTTTTAGTCGCCTGGACAAGTCCTCAAGCAAACCAACTAACTTAGTGGTTTCCTCTACCTTTATTTCCGTACCCCCGGCTTACTCTCTTCGACGTCTGCTTCAGAGGCCAGTGCCCGGTCGGCCAACACGGCCAAACTTTCTAGTGTGGCACTGTCTGGTTGAGTTGCCAAATGAGCTCTGATTGAAGCGGGCATCTGCCGGATGAACGCTTGGCGTATGGCTGCCTTCCCCACAACGGCTTTCGTGCCAAAGCCTGCTGTCTTTTGTAGACGCCGTAGGAAGCGTGAGGGAATGTCTTTACCCATCCTTTCACCTGAGATTACTTTATTAACCCTTTCGGGTGTAGTCAAACCACGTCGCTCAATCAAAATCGCCTTCAGGCTTTCGTATTTATGGGATCTGAAAGGCTGAAGTAGAACGTCCCTCACGTCTGATGCGACCTCGCCCGAAAGTGCTGCGCAGGTTAAGCTATATCTCCCGTCATCGTCGTTGATCTGGTGAAGAGCAAACTGAGTTTCTATCTGGTTAAACCAGAGTTCAACGTCCGTAGCATAAAACGTAGCGATTTTGAACAGACATACAATATATAACCAGATTACACTTCATTTAATTGGCCAATGTAATGTTGCCATGGTAACCGACCGCCATTTTGAATATGCAAATTAGGTAGTCAAATTTTCGGAAATTTTGTTTTAAAATGTTATTTTTGAAATCCACGGAGATTCAGGAGTACAACATTATACCAATTCATATAAAATATATTAAAATACATCACAGACGGTTCGAATAAGCATTCAATAGGTCTATGCACACAAATTAATAGCGTAAATAATGTATTATCATGGGATATAGTAATCTTTCTGAATTCCCTGAGGGGCATATCATATTTCATATTTTGAGATGACATTCCCATTTCACCTGTAAAATACCGAAATCCTCGTATTCAGCTGAACCTGGAGTTTTATTTTTAGTTCAGAAACGGTTGTGCAGCAGATAAATCAACTCTTTATGGTCTAGGTTCCCCATGTTGTGTTCATAGTTGCGCAAGTGATGTCATCTAGTGATGTCTAAGCATTGTTGCTGGGCTCGGACCTAGACTGCAGCGTCATAAATTCAGGTCTGAGCTGGGCTCGGACTTAGACTGCTATGAGTTAAGACGTTGATACTCTTCGTCTGCCTCTCAGAATTGAACCTCATTGTCCTCACTGTCCTGATAATAGTTATCTTTGCGTCGAGCACCCGCACCTTCTAGGGGCGTAGACATGAAGCCTTCACTATCGTGTTGCGTCGACATTATGAAATGTTGTTTTGAAATTATTTAACTATTGAAACATTTGAGATAGCTGGCCTATTGGCTCTATGCCTATCGCAAACGTGTTTAAAATGGTATGTCGTATTAACACATACCAACTATTTTTGACGTGCCGTGCGCGGATTGGTTGTACGTTGCCGTCTAGACCAGATGAAAAAATGTCTGTATATGTTGAATCTTAGAAATGTAGACTGTAGGAAATGTTCATGCTATGTCGCATGTTGCGAGCAACAGGGGTTGCAGATATAGTTGAAAATGCGTCGCTGAGGTTGCACATAATTTCTTTGCACAAGTTCACACACGTATATATTTATTTTAGTGAAATCTGTAGGTCTATATTTGACATAAAATGTTTTCACTTATTCACACACATACATAATGGTATAGTGAAAACTATAGGTCGAAATTGTACATAAAAAATGCCAGATACAATTATGACATGCTATGCTAAGCTAAGATAATAGTATATTGTAAATCGACCTGGGTGAAAAAAAAAAAAAACTCACACAAGTCGAAAAACACATGCAAATATTGGCAATGTTTCGCGATAGCGCAACTGTCAAATCGAATATTTCTGTATTTATACAAATTTAATCTTCAGAAATCAACTATCATGAGAAAATGTCGTTCTCAAACTGATAGGCTAAATGTGACTGCGAATAAAAACAGCTACATTTATTTTAGAAAAATATTTGAAACGTGACTGACAGTAGTCTATGCGGATTGATGATATAGTATATCATTTCACTGAAAAATGATTTCTGTGATGAACATTCCACTTTTATTTTTTATTTATGGCACTTTCATCACCGAGTCATCCTTATTAACGTCCGAATCAATCGCTCGCTTCAATTTATTGATTGACGTATAAATCGGCTGTCGTCGTAGCGGTTGCGTTTATTTCGTCTGTGGTGGGTGTGTGTATGGTGTATTATCGGGTACTGCTAACATGTGCGGCAGACAGCTTGTGGCTGCGTGCCTGTGGCAGCATGCGTGTAACGGTGTGTACATATAAAAGTAAACAGCAGCCGCGTCTCGCCTCACATTAGCATATTCATTACCTACTCCGTGCCCAAATAAGGCGCTAAAAGTAGGCTAGAGCAACTACAAACACCAGGGGGCGTTTCAACGTGATAAAAATATATTATGACTTTATTAAAATCTCGCACAATTAGTGCTATAATTTCGTTTCCGAAACTGCTTATTTATATTTCCTCTTTTTCAACCGTTTTGAAAAAGAAAATTTATAAATAATCAAAAAAAATTATTTAAAACTAGGCCGTGTATAATTTTGAACACGTCAGTAATCTGCTCCACCAAAGCAAAATGGCGGCCTAATTTAAGCTAATGTGATGTGGCGACACAGGTCCACTATCCAAATGCATGCCGGTTATGGCGGGACACGTGTTCGCCCACGGCGGGCGATCAGCTAATCAAGGGGAACCAGCATCCAAAATGGCGCTCACTTACCAAATACATTTACAACAATCAGCATTCTCTGAAATAACATATTATAATAGTAATAAAATATTGACCTACGGTCCTGGAATATATTTAACAGACCAAATAGGACCGTTTATTGACATTCATTAGGGAAACAATTTTATTTTGCCCTAGTCCTAATAAAGGTTACCCGAGTCGAAGCAATATTTTATAATTTTTTTGTCGATTTTACTGAAAAATCGAAAAAAATTCGCCTACAGTGGCATTAATAGGATGAAAGCATTTAAAAAATTCTTACTATGAAAAAATGATAGACTAAGTCTATGAGAAAAATTTGCAGGATTCTTCTAGAGAAACCGACATGGTCGCCATCTTGAAAAAGCGCCAAACACGTGGAATTTCGTCCAAAAATAAGAAAATTACGCCGTTTTCGACGTAAAAAACGTACTTCTCCTCTAATAACTCTTTCTGACTAATTTAACCCGGTATATTAAAAATGACCTACAGCTTTCACGTACCTTGATGAAAAAAATGCTATTGATTTTTTTCAAAAAATCCCTTAAAATTTAAATAAAACTATCCTTGAAAACATCAGTTTTCAATTGGCGTCTTGGTGAAAAAACTGTTGCGTTGTCTATCAGTCGTCAGGGGTCACCAGTATGGGAAGATGGGGTAGTCCCTCGTGCCGGAGATACCTGTGAATGACCGTTAGGGTCTCTAGTATGGGCTTGTAAGGGTGAACGAGAGAAACTGCCCTACATTCTCCATTATAACAAAAACTTCCTCTCCCCGTCAAATTGACGGTTCTAAGTAAATCACAAAACTCTTCTTTCACTTGTCATGTTTATTCGTCTAGACATCTGGCAACTACAACGTACAACCCCGCGCACGACACGTCCTACTTGACTCAGAGAGAGTGACCTGCGGCACCTCCGCAGTCGCTGAGCGTAATATCTGAAGTGCGGGAATAGTACCAAGGCCGCATGGGCTCTGGCCCTCTGCGCCCGGCACCGAAGTACCGAAACGAGGCAGTCGTCCACAGATTCTCGCGTCCGGTAAACCGGGGATAACTGCCACATTAAAATAACGAAGTAGGGATCCTACATATACATATTTTTTTGGAAGACCAATACGTTGACCCAATGTTGATAACAATAAACCAGCATTGTCTCAATGTTTGCTAGGATGTAAGGTTTGGTGACGTATCTTGTGAACTGTATTGTATTAATACACTTAACAGTTAACTGTTAAACTACTTGTATGATCATGTAATGACTGATTATTTTCAGAAAAAACAATTTAAAAGGATGTTTATCGTGGGAGCAGTCGTGCTGATTGTATTGGCAGTGATGCACTTTAATTACGCATACAACCAGATGAAATATAACGTTTTATTCAAAAGTTTATTGAAACATTTAGAAAACAATCCGGCAAACCCAAAACCCCAAATACAGATTTTAATGTGGACGCCAATGGTAATGGCCACTTTGTTAGCGGAGAGAGGAAAAGATATTATGTTAGATGATTGCGGTGAATGTTCATGCAGAATTACCAATAGAAACAGCAGCACACTTAATGGTAGTGATGCAGTCATGTTTAATTTGAGAGATAAAGACTTCGTTATCGATGGAAAAGTAAATATTCCTGATTATCACCCGCCAGGACAATATTGGCTACTTTATAATCACGAGGGCATGTTTTTGGAGGACGAGTTTTATGAGGCATTTCCCGGGGACGTCTTTAATTTGACGGCAACATACAGGCGAGATGCCGATATTTATATGCCATATGGTAAATGTGAACCCCGAAAACAGGGAAAGTATGCACTACCACCAGAATTTATGAAGGAAAAGACCGGATTAGCTGTCTGGCATGTCACGCACTGTACGGATAGGAGTCTGAGACTAACATTTACTGAGCAGCTACAGGAGCACATTAAAGTGGACGTTTTTGGAACTGGAGAATGCAGCCAAAACCCATTACCACAAGACCACCGGATCCATGTAGGTCAAAACTTGACAGATGTGGCAACTGCCAATATTAACAAATACAAGTTTTATTTATCTCTTGAAAATACATACTGCAAGGATTATATCACAGAAAAGTCGTACAAGATGTTCCAGGACAATGTTTATACAGTGCCCGTTGTCAGAGGTAGTGGTCCGTATGAGGGGATGCTACCACCTGGATCATATATCAACGCAGATGATTTCAAAGACGCCAAAGAACTAGCTGACTACCTGACAAAACTAGATCAAAATGACCAGTTGTATATGGAGTATTTCAAATCACGTACAGATTATGAGTGTTCCACAGATTCTTACAATATTACACACCGGTTTTGTGAGCTTTGTAACGGTGTGAGTCGAGCTGTCACCCAACAAATCCAGAAAACGTACAACCAGAATGAGATCCACAGTGTCATTCACCCCAGGGAAAACTGTGTTTTGTACAATGAAAACAAGAGAATGAGGCCAAGGAATTAACATATTTCATCTATTAGAGAATGTAAATAAGGATGCTTTTCTGCTACACTGCAATTGCAAAGCCAAAAGGTAGCATCTGCTTACATAAAAGTAAGGATATACTACCTTTTGACTTTTCATGTTAGCACAGCTAACCCTACAACATTTCAATTTGGCTTCCAAACAGGGTATTACAGTGTAGTTGCGGAACTTAGAAATGCAATCGGGACCACTTGGATCAGTCAATTTTTGGCACCTATGTATGCAATGCTACAAATGTTCATTCTGGTATACTCTTTCAGAATGCAAATATAATGTCGTCACCTTCAGAGCTCAGAAGAGTATAACTTTTCCAACGTCAGCCTATTGCTACTTCATGTAGACGTAAGATTTGCCTCCCAGCTCTAGTGTGCAGAACGTGTACACGAGACTAGCAGCCATATGGCTGCTGAGTCTCGTTTACAATGGCCTGTTTAAGTTGATGTGTGTGTGGATCATAGGCCTAGACCTGTTGTAGACTAGACTACACATAATTGTCTGACTGCATCTCATCTATTTCAAAATTCTAAATTGATTCCCTGATACGAGGACATGATGCCATTTCGATTTGTCGCCTTGTAGTTGTTTCTACATAGCTAGGTGACCTATGTTGTAATTGTAGACACAATAAAATAATGTTATACAGATCTGTTGTAATGTTGGAAAAGTGATAATAATAGTATTTTTTCGTAGCGGTAGCTGTTTGATTGACCCTTCACAAAAGCCAGCAGCCCGTGTAAACTTACGCTTCCGCTGGCATTTGTGTCTGGTCGTTGAAACAACATATAGTTCTCGAAAATCATGTTATTGTTATACATAAGAATGAGGTATTTCGACGACGTTTACCAAACCGGACAATTGTGTTGTTTGTGGAGTTAATTTCCTAATGGTGTTAGAGCTACAACTGACATTATATCATTTTATTATTTTGCAATACTATTATTTCACAAAAGGCTCCTGGCAACTAGCCATGCTTTTGTATTATCAACGCATGTACTATTATTTGCTAAATGTCAATATTAGCGGTTTTTATATTATCTCCAACGTCGATAATATTTTAGTGGTGGGGCTGACAAAAACGTCTAAAATTCCTGGTCAACCGCTAGTGCACTACTATTTTATACAGCACATTTTTTTTCAAATGTAATAATATAATAATAACATAATAATAAAAATAGTTCATATATAGCGCTAAAATCCTCATCATGTGCTCCGTTTGCTTCACAAGTTTTCAAAATAAAAAATTGTATTTAATTAAAGACTAATAGTTTAGTAGATAAGGTAACCTATTGTGCATTTTATGATTAAAGCATGACATCTCTACCACTTATAGAACATATCCTAAGGGTCATTTTAAGATGTGGAGGTAAACTGGATTTGACTTCTGATGACCTCTAGAGGTCATTGACTTTGAAAATATTCACTGCTCTATATCCCAAAAGTGTGTCAAATATTCGAAGGTCAAACTGGCAAAAAATAGTTAAAATGTCCACTTTTTAGCAATTTCCACACTGTTGTGGTGCAGTTATTTGTTACAAAAGACTGGTTTTGACTTATTGTTCGTCCTATATATTTTCAACACACATTTTAGGATATTAAGGACAGTATCAGCCTTGAGAGGGGGGGGGCTTTCTCCTAGGTATTCCACTTATTACGCTCCTTCCTCAATATTTAGTTGAACGGACCAAGAGTATCAGCTTGGGCTCCCATAGCAAAATATTGATAAATAATTGGGATATGAAGTTTGAAATGGGTTTGGGTTGTGTTTTACTGGACTACCATCTGAAAGCAATTTGAAGGTGATGTCAAGGTCATTTCAAGGTTAAACCGACAAAACCTGTTTTTATGATCACATGTCTTCTTCAGAGCTGTTTCAATTTCTTTTTCAAACGTGTCTTCACTGTGTATGTGATTTAAGGCCAGAAAAATCTAAAAGGAGCCTGAGCTTCTGGTGTCTGGTGGCATGTATAGGCCTAGATTTTTTCCAAGAATTAGATCTATCTACATCAACCTAACTTTATGTAAGTGAGCCATATCCGATAATTGACAGCTCAGTTTTATTATCGTGATTTCCATTAATGTAAGTGGTTGTAGGCCTACATGGTTGTAGGCCTACAAATATGCACTTGCAAAACCAAAAAGTAGTGAAAATTGTATATTACAATGTCTATGATTTGTTTCTGTGTCCCAAAAGTATGTCAAATCCTCGAAGAGACTGCTTTGAATCATAAACATAACACCAAGGTCATATCAAGATCACACAAAGGTCATTTAAAGGTCAAACTGCAAGACAATAGCTAAAATCTCCACTTTTTATCAATTTCCACCCTGTTGTTGTGCAGTCATTTATCACAGAGTACTGGTTTTGACATACTCTTCGTCCTATGTATTTTCCACACACATTTTGGGATATTAAGGGCAGTATCAACCTTGGGAAGGAGGCTAGGTATTCTAGGTATTCCACTTATTACGATCCTTCTCCAATATTTAGTTGAACGGGCCAAATTACAATTATGTAGCATTGTAAGACATTAGCTTGGGCTCCCATAGCAAAATATTGATAAATAATTGGGCTATGAAGTTTGACACGGGGTGTGGTTTTGTTTTACTGGCGTACCATCCGAAAGCAAGGTCATGTCAAGGTCATTTCAAGGTCAAGCTGGCAAAAACTGTTACCATGATCACGTGTCTTCTTCAGAGCTGTTCTAATATCTTTTTCAAACGTGTCTTCATTTAAAGGAGCCTGAGCTTCAGTCTGGTGGCATGTATACAATTTTTCTAGAATCACATATATCTACATCAACCTACCTTTATGCAGGTGAGCCATATCTGATAATTTGAAGACAGCTCAGTTTTATTATCGTGACTTCTATTAATGTAATTGGTCTTAGGCCTATTGGTTATACATTTACTAGCCTTCGTGTAGCAATCATGTCTCCTTCATTAAGTTTGGTCAGTGCTCAATATGCCTTAGATTTCATGAGAAAGCCTTTGGAAATAAAAAAAATTCCCTGGGGGCGTGCCCCTCGACGCCCTTACAGTTATTTTTTTTCAAATGTTAACCCCCCCCCCCCTCAGTGAAAAGCTAAATCCGCCCCTGCTAGTCTAATGTTCCAGGTAGCTGGGAGTTGTTAGAAGATCACATAAATTTAGAGAAAATGAGGATCATTTATACTGATTATAACTGCTCGATTAGAACATTGAATTGTATATATATATATTCTTAGCGTGACTCTAATATCGTAATAGAAGTGGCGAGCAGGTTTTTATTCCCATTCCGCAGGGGAAAGGGGTTTCAGTCATGCTGGGATCTATCAAGCGTGAGGCAGCAGGGGGTACTTAATTTGTGTGGGTGCACTAACTAAAAATCTAGTGGTCATTTTTTTTTTGAATTTTTAAATCACATTCTCAACAACATGGGGATGTGCAAGTGAGTTTTTAAACATGCTACCAAAATGCAAAATATCTGTTCAACTTCATAATTTTTTGTGGGCGCAAAAACTCAAAACCTTAAGCAGAAATTATCCAAATCTTATAATCACATTCCCCACGAATGTGAAGATATGGAGATGTACAGGCAATTTGATCAAGATTTCGCTGAAATTTTAAATGTCCGCCACAAATCACCTTCATAATTTATTGTGCTGCAAAAACAAATTTTACAATCAAATTGTGCAGGTACATACCGGATACTAGAATTAATATCAAGGCTACATCAATTTTTCAGAAAGCTCGGCAAAATATCGATGTCACGACTGCCAAATAATTTTCTCGTTAAATTAGGACCCTGTCACTACGATATATATAAAACTGATAAAAACTGATATCGTTCGGTATTCAATTCATTCTGAATAGACTCCATTATTTTCTATTAGGACATGACGCTTTTCCATGACTTTCCGACAACAGTTGCATTATAACTAGACTAAACCTTTCACAGCCATCAAATATAATATTAACTACTTTGTACATTTACTATTCCGTTATAACGGTATAGTATTTCGTTTTAACAGTCTACTTTTCCGTTATAATAGTCTAGTATTTCGTGATAGCAGTCTACTATTCCGCTATGACGGTCTAGTATTTCGTTATAACGGTATAGTATTTCGTTATAACGGTTTACTAATCCGTTATAACGAGCTACTGTTCCGTTATAACGGTATAGTATTCGTTATGACGTTCTACTATTTCGTTATAACGTTATATTATTTTGTTATAAACCGTTATAACGAAATAGTAAACCGTTATAACGAAATACTAGACCGTTTTAGCGGATTAGTAGACCGTTATAACGGATTAACAGACCATTATAGCGGATTAAGAGGCCGTTATAGCGGATTAGTAGATCGTCATAACGGATTGGTAGGCCGTTATAACGGGATACTAGACCGTTATAACGAAATACTAACCGTTATAACGAGATACTAGACCGTTATAACAGAATAGTACACCGTTATAACGGAAGACTTTACCGGCATAACGAAATACTAGATTGCTGTAGCAAGATAGTAGGCCGTTATAACAAAATACTAGACCATTATAACGGGATAGTAGAACGTAATAGCGAAAGACAAGACCGTTAAAACGGAATAGTAGACCGTTGTACCGGGATAGTAGACCGTTATAACGGATTAGTAAGCCGTTATACGGATTTGTAGGCCGTAATAGCGTGATACCAGACCGTCATAACGATATACTAGACCGTTATAACGGGATAGTAGACAGTTTTAACGGATTAGTATACCGTTATAACGAGATACTAACTAGACCGTTATAACAGAATAGTAGACCGTTATAACGGAAGACTTGACCGTTATAACGGAATAGTAGACCGTTATAACGGATTAGTAGACCGTCATAACGAAATACTAGACCGTTATGACGGGATAGTGGACCACTTTAACGAAATACTAGACCGTTGTAACGGAATAGTAGACGGTTAAAACGGAAGACTAGACCGTTATAACTGAAAAGTAGACAGTTATAACGGATTGGTAGACCGTTATAACGTGATACTAGACCGTCATAACGAAATACTAGACCTTTATGACGGGATAGTAGACCACTTTAACGAAATACTAGACCGTTGTAACGGAATAGTAGACAGTTAAAACGAAAGACTAGACCGTTATAACGGAATACTAGACAGTTATAACGGATTTGTAGACCGTTATAACGTGATACGAGACCGTCATAACGACAGACTAGACCGTTATAACGGAAGAGTAGACCGTTATAACGGATTAGTAAGCCGTTATAACCGATTTGTAGGCCGTAATAGCGTGATACCAGATCGTCATAACGAAATACTAGACCGTTATAGCGGGATAGTAGACGTTATAACGGATTAGTAGACCGTTATAACGAAATAGTATACCTTTATAACGAGATACTAGACCGCTATAACGGAATAATAGACCGTTATTACGGAAGATGTGACCGTTATAACGGAATAGTAGGCCTTTATAACATATTAGTAGACCGTTATAACGGATTAGTAGACCGTTATAATGTGATACTAGACCGTCATAACGAAATACTGGACCGTTTTAACGGGATAGTAGACCGCTTTAACAAAATAATAGTCCGTTGTAACGGAATAGTAGACCGTTAAAACGAAAGACTAGACCGTTACAGCGGAAAATTAGACAGTTATAACGGATTGGTAGACCGTTATAATGTGATACTAGACCGTCATAACGAAATACTAGACCGTTATAACGGGATAGTAGACCGTTATAACTGATTAGTAGACCGTTATAACGAAATACTATACCCTAATAACGAAATACTAGACTGTTATAACGAATATTACACCGTTATGAAGGATTAGTAGACCGTTATAACGGATTAGTAGACGTTATAAGGCATTGAAAAAAATCGTATTGTCATAAAAACACTTTGTTTTGGCTGATATAGATTTTTCTCTTTGAAGTATCCACGCCTGTATTGATATCTGGGCGGATGTAGAGCTCTCATCCTTCAGAATTAAAAACAATCAAAATGAAATATATATTCCCAAACTGAATTTTCGTGATATAAATAATTGTCTCATTTTGTAAATAATATTTAAGTTTGAATTAAAAAATGATTTCAGCTCATGAGCAACATCATCTAATAGTCCATATATCTGGCATCATTAAATGACCTTTAAATTTGTGAAGCCTCGGCTTGCTCCGATCGTTTGCCTCCAGATCAAGGCTAGGATTAGTTTGGGATCCAAATTTGTAGACAGAAAAATATATAAGGAAGTGAAATAAATATATATCTTCACACACAAACTGAAATGAATAATTGCTCGAGTGTGAAAAAAGTAAACTTCTGCAGATGGAAAGTGAATTGAATAATTTGTCCAATTGAACCCCCCCCCCCCCCAGTAATTGAATGGTGCCTAAATAGATACATATAGGTTTAAATGTGTGGTATAGCCCTAGTCACGATACCACGAACACAGTCATATTAGTACTGGATTATAACACTGTGAGTAACATCATATCGCTGTATATTTTTGAAATACTGATTAACGATGCCTCTCACTCTTGTATAAACCAATCGATGTACAAGATGTCTACAGTTGACGTACAAGGAGGGCACCCTTCGGCTTCCTGGAATTGGGCTTTCAAGGTCAAATTAAGGTCATTTCGTGGGTGTGTGTTTTCGTACAATATATTGGGATATATAATGAATGTGTGTTATCAATTATCTATCTGATACATATTCTGCAAATAAATATTTTGCCCAAGCTGATGTTTCACACTGCTGCACGCTGATAAAAAAGTGGATATTTTCAGATTTTTTTGCTATTTTGACCATGAAATGACCTTGATGTAAATGTAATATGACTTTGGTGTTATTCTTATAATTAATAGTAGTCTCTTCGAGCATTTGACATATTTATGGAATACAAAAATAGTTTATAAATATGGTAATACACAATTTTGACCACTTTTGGCTTCGCGAATGAGTATTTTGACCTTTCGATGTCGATGACCCCTAGAGGTCACCATGAGTCAAATCTAGCTTACCTCCACAATTTAAAATAAAGAACAGGATATGTGCCGCTAATGGTAGAAGTGTCATGCTTTAATTTTAAAACGAACAATTGTTTCATTGCAGGAGCTTAACCACTACAATATTTTGTAGTATTTTGTGTATTTTGCCGAACTTTCTGAAAAATTGATGCAGCCTAGGAATTAATTCTGGTATTCGGTATGAAAGTAAAAAGAAATATTTTTTTATGATTTTGTACAGTTTGACCTTCAAATGACCTTGATGTGACCACCTTAACGTTGTTTTTCGACGGTACCCCAGTAAAACATAATCATAACCCATGTAAGACTTCATAGCCCAATTACGCATCAATAGTTTGTCATAGGAGCCCAAACTGATGTTTAACAGCTGCTGCACACTGTAATTTTCTCGTCCAATTAAAAATTTAGGAAGGGGTGTAGTAAGGGGAATACTTAGGGTATATTTCCCCTCCCAAGTTAGATACTGCCCTCAATCTCCTAAAAGGAGCGTGGAAAAGATATGTGACCAAGACTGTGTCGAAAACATTCCTTTGTAATAGATGACTGTACCACTAGTATTGTTTAAAAGTGGATATTTGCACTATTTGTTGCCATTTTGATCTTTAAGTGACCCTGAAGTAACCTTGACATGACCTTGGTGTTATGTTTATGATTAATAGCGGTCTCTTAGAGTATTTAGCACACTTCTGAAATACAAAAACATTTTATAGATATGGTAATACACAATTTTCACTACTTTTTGGCTTCGTAATTGGATATTTTGACCTTTCGAGGTCAATGACCTCTAGAGGTCACCAGGGGTCAAATCTAACTTACCTCCACATCTTAAAATAAACCCCAGGGTATGTACTAATAATGGTGGAAGTTTCATGCTTTAATCATAAAATGCACAATGGTTTCATTATGGGAGCTTAACCACTATATTATAGTTGAAATAGTTATTCTTAGAAGCGACGAAGTGATTAAGTAATATAATATTCACTCTATAAAACAATTAGTTATAAAAGTTTTGAAAATATGTGCTTTAATGTGTTTTTTTAAGTTCCAAGCGTTGTAGAATTTGTCAAGGGACAAGGCAATTTATTCTACAATCGAGGTCCACAGATAGGAAAAGCCAGCGATGCTGGCCCAACATTAGGCCAACATTGGCTCAATGTATCGGGCGGCACATCTTAGTTATTAATATAGTTTGATCGTAATTCCATATTGCTGTACAGTAATATGTACATGGCCTATACGCTGAATAAACTAGTATGCCAATTATTTCGCTGGAATCCTTGTCACGATAGTGACGCCATGGACTCAATCAATCAATCAATCAATCAATCAATCAATCCATCAATCAATCAATCAATCAATCAATCAATCAATCAATCAATCAATCAATCAATCAATCAATCAATCAATCAATCAATCAATCAATCAATCAATCAATCAATCAATCAATCAATCAATCAATCAATCAATCAATCAATCAATCAATCAATCAATCAATCAATCAATCAATCAATCAATCAATCGATCGATCGATCGATCGATCGATCGATCAATCAATCAATCAATCAATCAATCAATCAATCAATCAATCAATCAATCAATCAATCAATCAATCAATCAATCAAACTTCTACAGCACCACATATACCCTCAGCGGAGTTAGCTCAGAGGCGCACGAATCCTTAGCGTTGTCATGTGTCATAATCGAGGCTAAAGCAGGCTCGTCAACAGGGAGCCGGGCTGCTGATGGACTAGGGTGGGGAAGCCAGGTCAAATAGGTGAGATTTAAGTAATTCCGGAATGTTAGGATTGGTCAAAATGGGGCGAGTGTACTCTTTCGATCCTGATATAGCGCAGTCAATTCTGACTTAGTATCCATAATTAGCAAACCCACGGGAAAATACGGAAAAAAATATATCTCAAGAATCGGTAGATCGATTTTAATGATCTTGAGTTGGGTTATTTATTTAACGTATAGCCACAAAATAGTCATAAGATGATTAGTGGTCGATGTCACGTAATGCGGCTAAGTCAAGGTCAGATGTGAGCAAAGTTTAAAAATTCTGAACAAAAAAGCTAATATTAAATTCTTCAAAGTACATATAATTCTTTCACATTTAAAAAGTTATACACCAATCTAACAGCTTTAATCTGACGTTATAATGTAATATGTATCTCCAAAACTGGGATCATTGTGGTCTGAAATAATGATCTACTCATGGGTTGGCTATACCACATCTGCGTCGCGTATGGATCGTCATCTGAGGAATAATTCAGTCGATTGCAATAGGTTTCTTTTAAAACATTTCTAATGATTTTCCACATCTTATGCACTATTTCATATAGCATGAAGGTCAATGTAAAGCAAACTTCAAGGTCAAAATTAAAATAAAATTAGGAATAGATTTGAGACCAAATGGTTTTACTTTTCGTCGTGCTTCCTTCTGTCGCACGAAAATAATCACATACTTTTGAATGTAACATTTGTCAAACACAATCAATGATGCATAACAACTTCATAAGAAAGCATTAACGTGCTGGAACCTCTGACTTAGACGTTTGTTCCTCTGTCTTTGACGAGGGTGGCGGGGCAACAGAACGTCCATAGCATGCGCCCATAGAGGGAAGTGCAAATAAGGCACGTTAATAATCGGAACACACACTTAAAACAATACTGGCCTGAAAAAGTCAAAACTGATTTTAAATTTGTGGGTTTTGATTTGTCAATCTCACTTTGATTAAGTGTGAAAGCTCCTCTCACATAGGCCTATCGAGATTTAGATCTCTAGGATCCACAACATGTACAACGAGCACATTAGAGGTGTCAGGTCAGCAAGAGAGAATTCCCACTGGTGAATGGAGAAAGGTTATAGTATTTGTCATGCCACTGTCAAGGTTTCACAAACTGAATATCACACTACGGCCACACACCCTGGACTGATTGAGGATAGGTGCTCAGCCTGATTCACTTTCTATACAACAAATTATCCGATGATTTTGGTGTCATCAATGGACACTGAGCCAAGCGCTACATACGAGACTGCAGAGGGATGTGGTGGTGGTGAAATGAGCTGAACATTTCTATTATGCTGACATTTTATTTATCCTCTCATGAAAGAGGTGTTGTCATATCCCATATAATAACTTGGAATGTGGAAAGAACACGCATCATGGGAGATGACATATTCTGACATATGTCATGTAATGGAATGTAGCAGAAAGTCGTGTCCACTCCAAGCGTTACATGCATCATGAGCTGACCACTGTTTTTATTTCATAGATAGAGATGATACGTTTCGTCAAATAAAGATTATAGCTAGGGAATCTATGTTTAAAAAAATGATTGTTCAATTACGCTGTAATGTATCCCAGTTTCTATAAAGATTGTCTTTTTATGTGTTAGCTTGAACCGCACACCCATCCATGGTTACAAAGTGTTGTAGCCTTGGCACTTCACTCGGTAGGGAAGAAGCGGGTTAGTTGAGCCACTTTTTACAATATTTTGTCTGGTGTTTTCCCACAGTTGATCGCAGAATGGTTGGGATGGTTTTAAAACATGGCTATATATTACATATATATCCAACATCAATGAAAGATGAAAATAACAATTTAAAAAAAGTTATGGATGCACAACTGAGAGTGTTGAAAGTGGCTTAATTAACCCGCTGTATGGGGTAAGTTGGGCCAAGCAAGTTTGATACCTATGGTAAAAATTCAAAATTGACAAATGTACATGCCAAAATGTTTTTTTTTGCCCAGAAAATTAAAAAATTAACACTTCTGTACATCACATAAGGGTCAAATTTGTTGACAAATCTCTTGCAAGTCCCAAGTAATACAATCGGCATTATAGCCTGTATTGATGCATGGATCATTGTTTTCTTGTATTTATTAAGAAGATATATACTATTATCATGTGTCTTTATTATATTGACCTATAATATAATGTCATTTGTTACACTATATCACATTCTATAATAATTATTTTATATTCCCACTGGGGTATGATGAGCCATGTCGAGTGGGGTTAGTTGATACACATTTTGTAATAATGTATTTACCTACTGGGGTAAGATGAGCCATGAATGGGGTTAATTGAACCGGTTGATCAACTTACCCCATCTTATTTGGTTCAACTTACCCCACGACAGCCATATTGTATAAAATGTAAAATTTTGTGACATTTCAATGATCCAAGTTGAGTGTTACATTTACATAGGCTATCTTTATGTATTTGACTGCCTAACCCTATAGCAACAGAATCCCTATTGCTTCCGTAATATTAATGCAAACATTATAATATCTGAATTATACTGACTACAACGAAAAATGCCTTTTGGATAAGCTAACTCTGGGGCTCAACTAACCCGACTCTCCCCTACCTCTAACAACACCATCACATTTTATATAAGAGATTTCTCGCTCAACATAAAGAGCATAACAGTAATTGGTACATATTCATCAAAATTATATACATGACTGTATATATTGTATGTTGGTGTTGCGTGAACCATTGAATCCCCATAAATCAACATAGCATCGACTCGTTGAGGAATGTCTTGATATGATCACATGCACCATCGTCAAAACTGGCAACCGAGATGGATTACCGTTCATCTCATGTCAGTCTTGGGAAGGTTTGTATGTATTTTCATACTTGAAAAGCTTATCGGCAGAGCTTAAATGAAAATGAAATGCAATGTACATCATCTTTGTTATCAGCTATAACTCATTGTTTAGCAGGTAAATTTCATCACACCTTCTGGGGATTTGAGGAAAGGTGGAAGCTAGTGGACATATACGAGTATTTTAACATTGGCTGTGTGGTTTCTGTGAATGGTTTGTTAGATTAACATCAGAGCGCTTTAACACACTCATCTGCAATACAGATGCTTTCTCTACACCCTGCTATATCAGTATGTACAGTAAGGACACATTCTTCATCAAGGCTGCTTAGTACACAATTATCATTCAAGCTTACTGTGTTCGTGTGGATCAGTTAGTATTAGTGCAATTTTGAAATTTAAAACAGCATTAACTGTCCTTGCAGGTTTGGATCAGAAATCAATATTATGGACCGAGAATCACTGAGCATGATGTCGATTATCAAGAATGAAACACAAAGACTCAATTTGAACGCTGCACAAATTTGTGTACATTTCCAGTTTTGGTGCTGCTTCCCAGAGCCTGTAGTAGCTGTCATATTTGCTTTTCAACACTGTATAAATATGCACACTATTAACAAACGTTAAAAACCCGAGTAGAATAATGTTACTTGCTTGAACATGTTGAATAACCGAGCAATATTTTGCATCATCGATTGTATCGTTAAATTGACAAGTTCACCACGTGGGTTATTTTGCCATTCATGTATGGTAGGTGTTAATCGTGCAAGTATCGATTTTTTTTTCGTTTAATTCCATGTCAAAGACACCAATCACAAAATAAAACCATCATGTTCCAAATAAGTTTCGAATATTACCTTGAATTTGACCTTGAAGTTATTGATCGACCTTGACCTTCATGCGATATATAATAGTGCATAACATTTTGTACAACAGTGTAATAAAAGAAAATAATTAAAATCATAACGTTGATCCCTTTACGAGACATGTGCGAAAAAGACAACTTATGGTTAGACCACTTGTCCAAACAATTATGACACTGTTTATTAGATCAATACTCCATTAAACCCACAAATGAAAGGTTCTAGGTGATGTTATTTTTTTACTAATATATGAAATACTTTTGAATAATTTGAAACATTTTAAATGGGCTATTTAATGTCCAAAATTGTCCAATTTTCCTCGATTTTGACTTCGCCATTGACATATCACGTGACCTTGACAATGAATGATCTCAAACAAATTTTTGTTGTGTTAATGATTCCTCAGACAGATAACAGAACTTAAAATCAGTAATATCGACCCATCGATTCTTGAGATATTATTTTTTCCAGATTTTTCTACTAATTTTTTTTACTAATTACATGTTAATTAGGTCTTAATCGTGTCAGAATTGACTGCGCTATATCAGGATCGGAAGAGTACATGTTACTAGTTATCTGGGCGAAAAATGGTAATTTCTTCCAAAAGTGCACAGATAAATCCCTAACAGCCTGGACTATTATGCTTTTACTAAAAGAATAGACAATTATTACCACAAGTCACCAAACGTATGAAAAGATCACAGCAACCAGCGTGGGTAAACAAATAACATCGTACTTGCTATAATTAGGCTTGAAAATGCCAAGAAAATCAAAGATGAGCACAATAAATATTCGAGAAATTAAACTACCTTGTTAATACGAGATGCAAAGAAATAATCTAATTCAGAATCTGTCAAACTCTGCAAAAACGACCCGAAACGATTATGTGAAGTATTTAATGAACAAATCCAACTTTTCTACCAACATTAAAACCATAACATAGAAAAACATTTACAGATGATGCTGATATATCAAATCATTTTAACCAGTACTCAACTTACTACTATAAAATATAAATAAAAAAAGTCTATCACCAAATTTAAAGAAACAGGATTATTTTATTTCAGAGAAACTGCCTAAAGGAAATGTTATCAATATATCATACATAACAGAAGATTTCGTTTTTAAATTTGTACCATTCTTGATGCCAATAACGCAACATGATTCGATAATATATCATCAAAGATAAAATATCAGCCCCAGTAATAACGAAACAATTAACAGACACTTGTAATCACATAATCTGTAATAACTGCTCATCTGGAAAAAGACCAGAGTTACTCCACTTCATAAGAGAAACACAACCGACGACCCCGAATACTACAGACCTATTTCCATTCTGCCTCGTTTGTCCGAGGGCCTTGAAAAACGCAATTCATTGTACGAAATTCTTCTGGTTAATATTAATCATTTATCCCCAAGACAATCAGGTATTCGCACCAAAATTCTTGTGAAACAGCACTCACTAAAAAGACTGAAGATTGGCTTAGCGCCATGTACAACAATGAATATTGCGGAGTTACTTGTCTAGATTTCTGCAAAGCTTTTGATTCTTCTTCTTTAACTCGTTGGCTACAATATTATTATGCTACTGCGCCGTGTCTGAAATGTACGGAAGCTTTGAAACAACTTGACAAACATATTTTTTATCTCGTTATAACAACTTACAAGTCGTTAAATCGACTTAGCATAAGACGTTATAACGACTTATAAGTCGTTAAATCGACTTAGCATGAGTCGTTATAACGACTTATAAATTGTTAAATCGACTTAGCATAAGTCGTTAGAACGACTTATAAGTTGTTCAATCGACTTGTGCTAAGTCGTTATAACGACTTATCAGTCGTTAAATCGACTTATCATAAATCGTTATAACGACTTATAAGTCAATAAATCGACTTAGTAAGTCGTTAAATCGAATTATAAGTCGGTAAATCGACTTAGTATAAGTCGTTAGAACAACTTATAAGTCGCTTAGATAGTCTACGTTTGTGCCTCATGTGTTTGGGCAAAGGGATTGACTAGCGATTCACTGACTACAGCCATCTCTGACAATGCGTCCCCGGCGGGCCCACTACCATATACATCAGCTGGTGGGCCACCAGATATTGTCTGGCTGTCCACTGATGATCCACTGGCGGCAGCGGATGTGGTCAGTGGGTTGGTAGTGGCCCACCGGACAAACCCCCAGAGGTCTGCTGAAGGCTTCACTAGTAGACCTTCATCAGTGAGCCACCATTGGTCCGATGGAGAAACTGCTAAAACGTAGTAAAATCCTACTTGTTACTGACACTGGATAAGTTTAGCTTGAACAGTCAAAAAATAGTTTAGATGATCATGATCATGTCATTGTGGCGAAGAGAGCGAGCACCTCTCCCCTGAGTGAACCCTAGCACCCCAAGGGTGCTGAGAGTGTTTAATAAGGCGTGGAAACTTAATGGGACACAATGGATGTGTCCATGGTGCCCCGGTGAATGTCCAGTGTAGGCTACTCCGTACATGGTGCCCCAGCATGACGATTGTTATAAGGGTAGCCTCAACAAGCTTAATGTAGAATTTTCCATCATCACACATGGTTCTTGAAAAAAAGAACAATCTCCACTAGTTACTATGTGATTCTTGTTTTAACTTAGTTCCAAAGAGTGTTTAATGTATTAACAAAATCTGTGTATTTACTTTACTTTAATCAAAAACACATATTTTGCTATAATATTGTTGATTTTTAAAAACTACAAATCGGGAGAATATCCTTGGGCTAATGCTTGTATTGTTCACAAAAAACTACTTTAAATAAATCTGATTAAATTTTGATTTGATAGCTTCGGCCTACACATGCCTTGAGGGCAGGGCCCTAGGGTAGTGTTTAGCACCGCTGCTTTTCACACTAGGGTTCGTGGTTCGTTTCCCGGTCTCGGCGGTTTAAAAGAAGAAACACAAATGTTTCTTCCCCATCCACTCGTAAAACTCAGTATTGTGGGGAGCCTCTGTGACCAAGAGGTAGCGTGCTCTGCCTCAAACCTCCAGGGTTTAAATTTCGAATCCTGTGTCTGGAGGGCAGTGTCATCTCCTTCATCTCATCATCCTCAGAAGGTTCTCCTGGCCCAATTTACCCTATATGTGCACAGAAGTGGCCTAAAGCTCGATTCATTTCATGTACACATGCCTTGAGGTTTCACCACCATTTTTTCTGCTGAAAAAAGATCAGTTCAAAAGCATTCCATAGAGGGCTCCGTGCCTTATAGGCCTATGCGTATCAAATCTGTGATTTTGATAAAATGGTTATGTTTTGTTGTTGATCGCGACAAACGTCATGTCATTTAAATTTAGTGTGTTTATTCTATCATTATCACGATTGATATAAATGGTTAATTAAAGGATGCTCATCCTCTTGTCACAGCTCGACCTTATCTGATGCTGAAAATATCCCAATTTTAAGCTAACGTTAATCATGTCAGCCCGTATTAGGCCTATTTCATCTGATGTTGTCCAAACCAGCACGGGACCACTGTTACCAGTGGTTACACAGTGTGCTTTAGGCCTAACGTCATTGCCTGCCAGATGCTACATGTATCCCTACATAACATCAAAATTAGATTTGTCCACTATGAATGTAATTTTGAAATGAATGGCTAGACTACAATTAGAGAAAAATTATAATACCCCACAGTTATCAAGTATCATCTTGAACATCAATTTTTGCAGATATATGGGGACTGGGGCCAAACATATATTTAATTTTTGAAATAAAAGATTTTTAAGACACATATGCATACACCTTGAGATATCATAGGGAAATCACGTGTTACGTGATCTGTAGACACAGATATTGATTATCCCAAAAAAGTAATTTCAATGTAAAAACTGGACCTAAGCTTAAACAGGGTGATGGAAATGGAAATTGGTTAGTTTTGGTACCATTGACCAGCTGGCGAACAAATCACAATTTTCTTTCAAAAACTAAATACAAATGTAGAATATTAAAAGGAGATATAAATCGTTATAACGACTTATACTAAGTCGATTAAACGACTTATAAGTCGTTATAGCGACCTAGCATACGTCGATTTAACGACTTGTAAGTCGATTTAACGACTTATGCTAAGTCGATTTTACGACTTATAAGTCGTTATAGTGATTTAGCATAAGTCGATTAAACGACATATAAGTCGTTATAACGACTTAGCATAAGTCGATTTAACGACTTATAAGTCGTTATAACGACTTAGCATATATCGATTAAACGACTTATGTGTCGTTATAACTACTTACCATAAGTCGATTTTACGACTTATAAGTCGTTATAACGACTTAGCATTAATCGATTTAACGACTTATAAGTCGTTATAACGACATAGCATAAATCAAATTAACGACTTAAAAGTCGTTATAACGATTTATGCTAAGTCGATTTAGCGACTTATAAGTCGTTATAACGACTTATGCTAAGTCGATTTAACGACTCATAAGTCGTTATAACGAGATGAAAAATATTTTTGTCATGTCGTTTCAAAGCTTCCGTAGAAATGAGCTCATTTTATGGCATTATAGTTATCTCGTGCAATCAACAGCAGATCTCCGGGCTTGTATCTGACTGGTCTCCCTAAATCATGGAGATCTCCGGGGCTTGTCACAACGGGTTAAAAAACTGAAATAATATCGACTTGGCGAACAATCCATTATTTGGTTTAAATCCTACCTTTCTGATAAGAAACAATTAATGCGACATATTCATATGAAGTATTGAACACATATTGCGTTACACAAGGTTCTATTATGAGTCCCTTATACTTTTCTTAATTTATATTAACGACCTTCCATTAGAGAATATATCTGGCTAAACTTCATTATTTGCAGACTTTTCAACAATTAGGGTCCATGGCAAGGAAACAAAATTTGTCAAAGAACATTTTTCTAATGATCGATAAGTACAAACAATTGGGGGTTTGAAAATGGCATGGCTAAATTTTGAAAATTATATGTTAATCATATCGAATGCAAAATAATCACGTTTGGCAAAAAAACGGAATAGAAACATAAATCTTGACTGAGCGCAAATAAAAAACACCAAACAAGAAGAACTTTTTGGTGTGATTATCGATAATAATGTAACATGGCATAATCAAGTAAAACAATAATAATAATAACAATTGCTTTTAAGCTGTGTATGCTCAGAAAAATAAGACGTTATTTACCCACAATTACACGAGTTTTATATTACAAGTAACATAATATTAAGCCACATGAAGGATATTGCTGCACTATATGGTGTGAAAACTGACATATAGTCAATAGTTAAATTGCAAAAACAAGCCACACGCCTTATTCTGGATGCTGATATCTAGTATCCAAAAAAAAACAATCTTCAATAGTATTCAAAACTCTAAACAAGCTCAAACCTGCTTAAATAGCGAATTTATTTAACCCAAGATGCATACAAATCACTCCTTAAGTACAAAGACATGTAATAAACTACATGTACCAGCAGCTCATCACAAGAACCTGGCCTTAAATTTTGAATTCCCTTTCTGATAAAATTCATATAGCAACAACAGTAAATGTAAACATACTCGAATATAAAAATGGAAATAAAAAGTAGTTTAATTTAATAGTAGCTTTGTATTTTTATTTTTGCAATAGTGTACACGTTGTCTACAATTGTGTTTTAATTGTAGTGACAAATGTAAATAATGTATGTATGTATATATAGTTGTCATATTTACCATGTACGTGTATGTAAATACCTCATATTATCTTTAAATGCTAATCATGTTAATGAACAAATATTAGTTTTTAGTCGAGACTCCATTTCTGAAACGAAGCCTACAAAAACGTCCATGTGGACATCATTAGTAGAATATGGAGACATCCTCATTCTTATAGGAAAATTCCCGTCGAATGCAAAAATCACTGGAATATTGTAGGGGCTAGTGGATTTACCTTACAAATAAAGAGTAAACGACTGTAAGGGCTAGTTGGATTTCGCTCTGGGCTAGTGAAACCTTCAGTTGAATTTGCACTCCTGAAAATAACCTCTGGGGACATCCTCATCGACACACGACTTTATTGCGACGTTGTATCAACGCCAGTGACGTTGATTCAACGTTGCAATAACGTCGTGTACACAGTGGGATATTATACTGCTACTGACACATCAACACCCATTGCCCATACTCCGATATAGATAATTAAATGGCCGGGTCTATTTGCCCCGTCACGGGGCACACAAGGCAAGAAAAGTGTGTTGGATAACCCGTGACGGGGCAAATAACAGTTAAATGCTCTTCCATGTCCCGTGACGGGGCGTGGAACCGCTGATTTTGTGCCTTCGATACACCGTGGCGGCCAAAATAAAGGAAAATTAGAGTTATACAGCCCGCTGCGGTGTATGCAAGATAATTAAAGTGTCCTTGGGCACCCCGTGAATGATGTAACGAGGTTTTTAATTGGTTGTCAAAAGAAGCATCACATTGGGTCCATTCGACTAGCACAATAAATATGTTCGCATTTCTAATTTTCAAAAGCAACTACATCGATTAGTGGAGTATGTTCCATCTGGCACTCCGAGGCCGACAGGCTTGTACATCGATCATGAGATCATCCACAGTTACTGGTCATGCGGCCCCGAGGGGCCAATGCACATGTCCACATCTTAGTGTAGGAAGCATTTGATATTCAATTCGAAATAAACATATACAGAGAGAGGAGGTTTACCCAGTGTGCAGTGAGCCCCTCATCCCTCCTGAGAGAGGAGGTTTACCTAGTGTGCAGTGGGCCCTTCAACCCTCTTGAGAGAGGAGGTTTACCCAGTGTGCAGTGGGCCCTTCATCCCTCTTGAGAGAGGAGGTTTACCCAGTGTGCAGTGAGCCCCTCATCCCTCCTGAGAAAGGAGGTTTACCTAGTGTGCAGTGGGCCCTTCATCCCTTTTCAGAGAGGAGGTTTACTCAGTGTGCAGTGCGCCCTTCATCCCTCTTGAGAGAGGAGGTTTGCCCGGTGTGCAGTGGGCCCCTTATCCCTCCTGAAGGAGAAGATTTAACCGGTGTGCAGTAGGCCCTTCATCCCTCTTGAGAGAGGAGGCTTATACCTACTGTGCAGTGGGCCCTTCATCCCTCTTGAGAAAGGAGGTTTACCCGGTGTGCAATGGGCCCTTCATACCTGTTGTGAGAGAAGGTTTACCCAGTGTGCAGTGGGCCCCTCCTTCCTCTTGAGAGAGGAGGTATATACCTACTGTGCAGTGGGCCCTTCATCCCTCTTGCTAGAGGAGGTTTACTCAGCGTGCAGTGAGCCTTCCGTCCCTCTTGAGAACGGAGGTTTACCCAGTGTGCAGCGGGCCTCTCATTCCTCCTGAGAGAGGAGGTTTACTCAGTGTGCAGTGGGCCCTTCCTCCCTCTTGAGAGTGGAGGCTTATACCTAGTGTGCAGTGGGCCCTTCCTCCCTCTTGAGAGAGGAGGCTTATACTTAGTGTGCAGTGGGCCCTTCATCGCTCTTGAGAGAGGAGGTTTACCCAGTGTGCAGTGAGCCCCTCATCCCTCCTGAGAGAGGAGCTTTACCCAGTGTGCAGTGGGCTCCTGATCCCTGACTGGCCCTGAAAGATGAGAATTACCCAGTGTGCAACCAGCCCCTCATCCATCATAAGGATGAGGTTTAGCGTGTGCAGTGGTCCTCTCATTCCTCCTAATAGATGAGGTGTACCTACGTGTAGTGGGCCCCTCATCCCTTCTGAAAGATAAGGGTTTATTCAGTGTTCAGCGAGCCCTCATCCACCCTGAAGATGAGATTTAGCCGGCAGTGTGCAGTGAGCCCCTCATCCATAACTGGGCCTGAAAGATGAGGTTCACCCAGTGTGTAGCGAGCCTTTCACTCTCTCAGGGTGAAGTTTACACAGTGTGTAGTGAGCCCCCCATCCCCAAGAGATGAGATTATCAGATTTTCCCTATATTAACATTCTGATGTCTGGAATATCACATATCATATGTATTAGCACTCTCCATTCTAGAGTATCGCATGTATTAACTCTCTGTGGTCTAGAGTATGACATGTCTCATGTGTCAACCCTCTGTGGACTAGACTACCATATTCTCTGCGTTAACCTTCTGATGCCTAGAGGTTCACATATCTTATTTATTAGGCCTCTGTGGACTAGAGTATCACACGTATTAACTCTCTTTGGTCTAGAGTATCACGTTTCTAATGTGTTAACTCTCTGTGGACTACACTATCATGTTTATCTTATTTTAACCTACTGATGCCTAGAGCATCATAAATGTTATTGATTAACCTTCTATAGGCTACAGTTTGACATGTATTAACCCTCTAAGGCCCAGAAAGTAGATAGTACCACGTTTCTCTAATATTAACCCTATGTGGACTAGATTATTAAATTTCTTCCATAATAACCTTTTGATATCTGGAGTATCACATTTCTTATTTATCAACCCTCTGTTGACTAGACTATCTCAAGTATTAACCCTCTGTGGTCTAGTGTATAACGTTTCTAAAATATTAACCCTATGTGGACTACACTATCATGTTTAGCTTATTTTAACCTACTGATACCTAGTTCATCACATATGTTATTTATTAACCCTCTATAGGCTGGAGTATTGCGTGTAATAACCCTCTGAGGTCCAGAGAGTCGATAGTATCACGTGTCTCAAATACTGACCCTCTGTAGACTAGACTATCAAATTGCTTCTATATTCACCTTTTGGTGTTTGGGTATCACATGTCTTATTTATTAACCCTTTGTTGACTTTCGCAAGTATCAACCCTATGGAGTATCACGTTTCTTATGTCTTATCATGTTTATCTTTTTTAACCTACTCATGCCTAGAGCTTCATAGATGTTATTTCTGAACCCTCTATAGGCTAGAGTTTGCCATGTATTAACCCTCTGAGGTCCAGAGGGTCGATAGTATCACGTGTGTCTCGTGTATTACTGCGATGTGGACTAGATTACCATATTTCTTCTATATTAACCTTGTCATACCTACAGTATCATATGTTTTATTTATTACTCCTTTCCGGACTAGAGTAACACATGTATTAATCCTCTGGGGTCTCTGGTATCACGTGTCTCAACTACTAATCTTCTGCGACTAGACTATTATATTTATCTAATGTTAACCTTCTGTTGCCTAGCGTACTACATGTCCTCTGTATTAAAGCCGACACAATCAGGCTAAAATCATCAATAAATCAATAATTTTATTTTGGCTTCTTCATATACTTCCTTCATATGTGAAGATGTCCATAGAATAGAATTACGGAAGTCATTTAAATTTTGGGTTGCTGTGGCAACGTAGCAAGGTTGCGGAAAACCCCGTTTATCACTTATTTCTGTATTTCTTATTTTAAACATACATGTCTGAAATTAAATTGCGTATTTATTTCTCGCTTAACTGGTAAATGCGCGACACGAAATTTAAAAAAACATACTCAATACTAGTTTATGGACATGTTCACATATTATGGCCATATTAAGAAGCCAAAATAAAATTTATGATTTTGATATGATTATGATTTTAGCCTGATTGCGTCGCTTTAACTGTCTGGAGGCTGGAGTATGAAGTGTTGTCTCATATAATAATCTTCTGGTGGCTAGAGTATGAACTTGCTCCCATATTAACCATGTTAACCATCTGGTGCCACACATGTGTATGGTATATTTTCTTCTATAGCTAGACCCAGCAAATGCTACAAATTGAAATATTTTTTAGACGGATAAATTTTAAAAGCAGATATTTACGAAACTTAGGCCCAACGCTATCTACGCTAGAAAAACTAGGTGGATAAATGGGAGTTAGAGAGAAAATTAGCAAAATACTTTGATAATAATCAAAGTTTTAAAAATCATTGTTATATTATTGTGTTATTATTGCACACTGGAAAAACCTTATCTCTTAGGAGGGATGAGAGGCTGGTCGCACACTGGTGAGCTTCATCTCAGGGAGAAGTAGGGGCTGTAGGGTGGGCTGGTTGCAGATTGGGTGAACTTCATATCTCAGGCAGAGTCAGGGATGAGGTGCCCACTGCACACTAGGTAAACCTCATCTCTCAGGAGGGATGAGGGGCCAATGCACACTAGGTAAACCTCAACACTCAGGTGGGTATGAGGGGCCAACTCAACACTAGGACTTGTAAACATTATCTCTCGGAAGGATGAGGGGCCCACTGCACAGAAGGTAAACTTCATTTCTCAGGGGGGGGGGGGGTGAAATTCGAATGTCATTTCTCCAAAAATATTCTTGTTCGTTTATAAGTGCATGCAACTATATTCGAATACTACGTGCATGCACTTATATTCGAAAATTACTACGCGTACCACGGTGTAACTCAAGACATCAGGTGAGAATAATAATAATAATATGAGTATATTGACTTATAGACTATTACTAGTTAATGCCCATAATAATTTAAAAAAAATGTTGATCGTAAACACAAACTACAATATTATTTTTTATTATTCATTAACGGGTAGATATTAGGAGAGAATTGCCCCATAATACAGATATGCGCCAACGGTTCAAGGCGTCAAAGCGATAGGGTATGGGTATGATAGCTGAAAATTGGGGACAAATGAGGTGTGATATAACAGTTCAGGTAGTGTCAACATCTATTTCCAAGAGTCACTCCTGCAAGGTAACTTCAAAGTAACTGTCCCAGTGATTACTAGCGTCAACTCATATTTTAGGCCCAGTTTGGGACGAGGTGCCCACTGCACACTGGGTAAACCTCATCTCTCAGGGATGAGAAGACGGGGCTTGTTACACACTGAATATGTTTATTTCGAATTAAATAATAAATGCTTCTGCACTAAGACGTGGGCCTGTGCATTGGCCCGAGGGTCCGTATGACGAGTGACTGTGGATGATCTCTCGATCGATGTACATGCCTGTCCACTCTTCTGATAATAACCAGGAATATGATAATTAAGTGTTTTTTATGTTATATTACATAATATTATCAAAAATAACCAATACTAAGCGAGGTCAAGTATGTGTGTAGGCCTATAAAATAATCTATCCTATCCGATTATTATTCAGTCTACTCACATGTCAGTTATGATTTAAAGTTGGTGGGTTGCTATACTTCACAGAATCAAAATATTTACGTTGCGATAGACCCAGTCCTGTCGAAGTTGACCTTATTGCGCATGCCTGTCCTTGTATTAGGCGCCCTAAATGTTTACTCAGCGAATCACAACGACCCACCTACATTATTCCCTCCATCCGTCTCTTTCCAGCGAACACGACCAGTAGGCATTTCAGCATCTGCAACGCCGACCACCCAATATTAAAGTAGGCGAGTCGTCACTATTTACTGAACACATGTCGTAGGACCACCCGCATGCGCAGTATGGTTCTAAGGTTGGGGTCGTCAAGGTAAATATTATTGATAAGTGAGCGAAACTTCTCAGTTGGTTTAGTCTATAGCCTATTAGCTTTGACATACTGTCTAATTTTGGCCACTATACCACTATGGTGGGGACGCCCGGAGCTTATATTTTACCGTGATATTTTCCCCTAATTATTCTCATCCCTTTCAGTGCGGGGACCGTCTATAGACGTAAACGACCCCTGCGCTGAAGAAATTAGCAAATTGTAATGACCATAGACCCATAACATAGATATTCAAATGAAGCAGAAAGAGCTAATTAAGCTATTTGTGATGATTTCAAATTGGAACAATTCTTTGGTCTCCATGGTTGATACGCAAATATTTCAGCATTGTAAGTGTTAAACTATCTAGACATTAATGAATTCATATTTATTTTGCCAACGTTCTAAGGTATGTGGGCCATCAAAAGTGAATATTTTTAATCAGTTAGTGAAACGTCTGACCTGTTTTCAACTAGGCAATGTTGATGGGTTAAATCAGATTTTAGTCCCAAAGTATATTTTTTTTATACAACTCCATGGCGATGACTTTTTCCTGAGGTCACATAGTGAGCGCACGATATAGCTGCAATACATGTTTCAAATTACTGTTATCATTATTACATTTAGTTATAAACAAAAAAATACATATTTGTGAATTAATTTATACTATTCGCCTTCTGTTTTATGAGTAGGCCCATGGTTTATCCTCCTCCTGTCTGTGACGACTATTAGTTTCTGGAAGTAGTAACAATCTGTTCAATTTGTCTTTGTATTAAGACTGATTAAGGCAAAGTGAACACTATTATCATCGGTTGTTTAAATTAAGTTATTATTGCCTTTATCCAAGGTACCATTTATGATTTACCAAAAAGTTTTAAAATAGCATTATGTCAATTATACTTATTTATAATAATATTTGAGGAACTATAGAATGTATGGTGAATCTGTTTTTTTTCCAAAAAGTCAAAAATACTTTGTGAACGCGTAATCCCAAGTACCGCTAGTCCGTATTTCTCATACTTTTGTATGAAGGCACTTACCTGCCTGAGTACGAAATGAAAAGGTTTTGGTCATAGCGTAATGATTTGTAGTGATTGTCAATTAAAATACTTGGCAGAGATGCATTCATTTTCGCCTCATAGCAAAAACACGTCTTATTTTTCTTTCAACAAGGGCTCAGGGGCACATATTTTCTGTATTTTACTACTATGTACATTTACTAGTATTCTATTGGGTGGCGAAAAGTGTAGGGGGTAGGCCTACTATCCTGTTTAATTGATGCAAATGGAAGTATTAGAATTGAGTGTTTTGTTTAAAATTGTCCCGGAACGATATTATGGTAGTCGGTATAGCTACTAGAGAATTTGATAATGTACAGACAAGAAGTACATGTAGGTAATCCTGTTGTGGATAACTTCTGTGTCACTCTGCGACCATGTGAACACATTCAATTATAAAGTTAATGATGAGATAATAATAATTACAAATGTTGCAATTGCATTTATTAAATTTTAAACACGAGGAAAATCATATTACACATAAAATAATGTAGATCTTGTTTATGTTTCTTATACAGATAAAACAAAAATAGCCAGTGACTTTGAGTGTTCATATAGAGTGTCCATATATATTCTTCTAAAACCAATGGCGTCTCGCTGAAAATAAAGTAATGAGTGGATCAATGAAACATAATTATTTTTTTATATGTTCTATTCGTGGTGATTGAATTTGAAATTTGCATTTAATATGTTGATAAAATAATTACTATATAATAGCTACTAGAACTTAAATATGTGTTGGATAACACATAAATTAGGTACATAGTCATACCTACATTTATCTCTCATACACTACTGTATCATCTGTACACGGGGCAATCGTGTCTCCAGGAGAATGATCTAAAAATTGTATCGCTGTACCTGTCCCTGTACAAAGAAAACAAAAACAAATATCACTATAGCACAATTTAATTATTACGAGAACGCAATTCTGCTACGTAAGTGTACTGTGTAGCCACAACGATTTATGTTCTAGCGCTCATAGCAAGCATTTTGCACCAGATATACTGTAGATTAACTTGCTCAGACATGTTGAAATAACCCTGCTACTTTTCTGTGGTTTAAATAAGAAAGGTTGGAATAGTTATTTAACCCAATGAAATTGGTGTGGATTAAATACGAAAATATTTCTATAACCAGCTGTTTTTCCTGTAGGTTAAATAAGGTTTATATAATTTGATAGCCCAGGTGATTTTCTGTGGGTTAAATAAGAAGGTTGGGATAGTTATCTAGCCCGGTGTATTTGTTGTGGATTAAATATGAAGATTGGAAAATCATTCTGAAACCCAGCTGTTTTTTCTGTGTGTTAAATAAGAAGGCTGTAATATTATAAGACCCAGGTGCATTGTAGTGGGCTAAATAAGGTTAAAATATGTCTGGATGCTTTATTATGTGTAGGCATAAAGAAGAGTGGAATTGTTGTTTAGCCCGGGTTGTTTTCTGCGGGCTAAATAAATATGTCGGTTGAAAAGCTATTTGGGTTAAATAGATTTTCTGTGGTCTGGAAGCAACAAAGGTTGAAATAAGTATATACAATGTAGTCGGGGTTATTAATTGCGGGTTAAATAAGAAGGTTATAATTGTTATTTAGCCTGGGTTGTTTGATGTGGAAATAGTTATTTAGCCTGGATGCTTTGTTGTGGTTAAATAAGGACATAGGTTGACATAGTTATTTATTCACGGTGATTTGATGTGGGTTGAAGACAAAGATTGAAATAGTTCTATAGCCCACTTGTTTTATATGGGTTATATAAGAAGGTTTGTATTGTTATTTAGCCCGGGATGTTTTCTGTGGGTTAAATATGTCGGTTGAAAAGTTATAGGCCTAAAACCTACTTGCTTTTATTTGGGGTTAATAGAAGGTTCAAATAGTTAAATAGCCCAGTAGGTGATTTTCTGTGGGCTAAATAAGAAGGTTGGGATAGTTATCTAACCCGGTTGATTTGGTGTTGATAAAATATCAAGGTTGAGATAGTTCTATATTACCCAGCTGCTTTTCGGTGGGTTAAATGGGAATGTTGTAAATGTTTATAACCCAGATGCTTTGTTGTGGGCTAAATACGAAGGTTGAAATAGGTATATAATCTGGGTTATTAATTGCGGGTTAAATAAGAAGGTTGGAATTGTTATTTAGCCCGGGTTGTTTGGTGTGAAAATAGTTATTTAGCCTGTATGCTTTGTTGTGTGTTAAATAAGTACATAAGTTGACATAGTTATTTATTCACTGTGATTTGATGTGGGTTGAAGACGAAGATTGAAATAGCTTTATAACCCACTTGTTTTATGTGGGTTATAATAAAGAGGTTTGTATTGTTATTTAGCACGGAATGTTTCTGTGGGTTAAATATGTCGGTTGAAAAGATATAAAACCTATTTCCTTTTATTTGGGGTGAATAGAAGGTTCAAATAGTTAAATAGCCCAGTAGGTGATTTTCAGTGGGCTAAATAAGAAGGTTGGGATAGTTATCTAACTCGGTGGATTTGGTGTGGATAAAATATCAAGGTTGAGATAGTTCCATATTACCCAGCTGCTTTTCTGTGGGTTAAATGGGAATGTTATAAACGTTTATGACATTGTGAGAAATGTTTTTATCTGGTTATCATGGGAACAAAAATTTCAGGATAGCAAATTATTATTGAAAATGGGGTGTACATGTGAACTGGTACTCTTAATGTTACCATAAATGAACATTTGTGTAAATATAATGTGACGAAATCTGTGACGTTCATCACAGAAACGCCCCATTTACACAATTGTTATCCCTATTCAGCGAGAAATATATCAAATAAAAAAATAATTTGAACTTGTTTAAAACTAAAAATAGCAAATTTTAACAATTTTATTATGTAGAGTAACACAAATAGAACATATTATTTTTTCAATCTGGGTACCTTTAAATATGTCGATTGAAAAGTTATAGGCCTAAAACCTACTTGCTTTTATTTGGGGTGAATAGAAGGTTCAAATAGTTAAATAGCCTAGTAGGTGATTTTCTGCGGGCTAAATAAGAAGGTTGGGATAGTTATCTATCCCGGTGGATTTTGTGTGGATAAAATATCAAGGTTGAGATAGGTATATATTACCCAGCTGCTATTCTGTGAGTTAAATGGGAATGTTGTAAATGTTTATAACCCAGATGCTTTGTTGTGGGCTAAATACGAAGGTTGAAATAGGTATATAATCTGGGTTATTAATTGCGGGTTAAATAAGAAGGTTGGAATTGTTATTTAGCCCGGGTTGTTTAGTGTGAAAATAGTTATTTAGCCTGTATGTTTTGTTGTGCGTTAAATAAGTACATAGGTACATAGGTTGACATAGTTATTTATTCACGGTGATTTGATGGGGGTTGAAGACGAATATTGAAATAGCTCTATAACCCACTTGTTTTATGTGGGTTATAATAAGAAGGTTTGTATTGTTATTTAGCACGGGATGTTTCTGTGGGTTAAATATGTCGGTTGAAAAGATATAAAACCTACTACCTTTTATTTGGATTAAATAGAAGGTTCAAATAGGTAAATAGCCCAGTATGTGGATTTGGTGTGGATAAAATATCAAGGTTGAGATCGATAGTTCCATATTACCCAGCTGCTTTTCTGTTGGTTAAATAAGAAGGCTGTAAACGTTTATAACCCAGATGCTTTGTTGTGGGCTAAATACGAAGGTTGAAATAGGTATATAGTCTGGACTCTTAATTGCGGGTTAAATAAGAAGGTTGGAATTGTTATTTAGCCCGTGTTGTTTGATGTGGAAATAGTTATTTAGCCTGGATGCTTTGTTGTGGGTTAAATAAGTAGGCCACATATTATTCCGGGTGATTTTATGTGGGTTGAAGACGAAGAATGAAATAGCTTTATGACCCACTTGTTTTTATGTGGGTTATATAAGAAAGTTGTTATTGTTATTTAGCCCATGTTGTTTTTCGGGATTTAATAAAAAACGTGGGGGGGGGCTTGGTGCCGGCCCTCAAGTTTTTGTTGGTATGCTGAGGCCAATTTAGGTGGCTTTTTAAAATAATGTGTCGAAAAAAACGGGGCCGTCCCCCCTCCCCCGCCTGGACCTGCGGCCGACATTCCCCGTCATTAAGTTGACTATAGATTTACCCAATGTTGGCTTAATGTTGGCCCAGTGTCGTAGACGGTGGACCAACAATGAAGTAACCTTGGGTAAATGTCTCAGATACTAAGCAATGTAAAATGCACAGCGGGCGTCGTAATCAAACCTGTTGCGACTACTGTTTGTATGGAAATTTAGCATAAATCAAATGCGGCCACGGACGATAATACGTGTAGTTGCCAATTCACATAATATTTGGTAGTAATCCAGCTTTCATATCTTTTGTAAATGTTGCAAGCGATAATAGTTGTCAGGAGTCAGGGATATATTTACATTTGTACAAGTTTATTTTACGCGGCATAACTTACCTGTTCATTTTGATAAGGTCTTGGTGTAGGCTATTCAGTTCCGTGAATGAGCGCCAAAAAACAAGCATTGACAGCAGGGCATTGAAAGAACGATTTTGATTGGTTGTCATTGTCGGGTTAAATAAGGGTTTTAGTCTTCCTGCACACCCCGTGACGGGGTAAATAGACACTTCCTAATTAAATACAGACCTGATCACACTTCACAGTTAATAATCAATGTATATCTTCAAATGACCTTGGTTAGTGACCTTCAATAGCCTCTAGTGTCCAATACCACCAATGTCCTTTGTGAGATTCCCACTGGCCAGATAGATAACCTTTCCAATGATACCAGACACAAACTTGGTCAAATTTTTTAGTTAAATCACACTTATATTTTGAAATGACCTTGAATGATGACTTTAAATGACCTCTGGTGACCTTTTCCACCACTACCATTTCATTTGCCATATTCTCAGTTAGATAACCTTACTAAGCACACATATGGTCAACTGGTTTGGTGAAATCACCTTTGTCTGTTTGCGTGATTTGAAAGTTATGATCCAGAACACGATTTGTCAGCTCCAAACTGAAATATAATCCGATCACTGTAAAATTAGCCATTTCAAAATGGCCGCCAAAATGTCGCTGTAAAAAAATAAAATCATAATAGCCGGCCTAAAATACATTGAAACGCTGAATTATTACTAATCTATTAGCGCCGAATGTATTGTCGGCACAATTTGTACTTTTTTACTTATATAAATTGTCCGAATTGAAGATGGCCGCCAAAATTGCTGACAAATTATAATTATTATTATTATTATTATTATTATTATTATTATTATTATTATTATTATTATTATTATTATTATTAATATTATTATTATTATTATTATTATTATTATTATTATTATTATTATTATTATTATTATTATTATTATTATTATTATTATTATTATTATTATTATTATTATTATTATTATTATTATTATTATTATTATTATTATTATTATTATTATTATTATTATTATTATTATTATTATTATTATTATTATTATTATTATTATTATTATTATTATTATTATTATTGTTATTTTTATTATTATTATTATTATTACACCCAAATGCCTCTCGATATTCTGGTGGGATAGGAATCCTAGTAAAAAATGTATTGACACAGTTTATTCAAGTAGAACAAGTGCACGAATGTATGGTATAGATAACTATTAAGAGTGATTTGTTTAAAAAATGTAAAAGAAATGTTAAAATAGGCTGTGTATACATACCTCCTCTGGACTCCAGCTATAACAATGAGCAGTACGATATAGACATAATAAGTATACACAGGTAAATGTGTATGGGAAACATTTATTACAACCATGTAAAAATAGTGAAATTATCGCAGATTTTTTTATGATAAATGCTCCGGAAATTTTACATGCTTCTCTAGAAGAGGCAAAAACACTGTCGATTATTCAAAGAATAATGTAGTATAGCCCGGCTGTTTGTATAGACAGATGACTTGTGCGCAAAAAGATGATTATGGTATTTTACAGCACATGGCCTCGAAAGTTGAAAATTTTGCACCTTGTAACATTTAAATGATCCGCCATAATAGCCAAGATTGTTAAAATATCAGCCCCAGTAAAAACGAAACGATTAACATACACTTAACAGTAATCACATCATCTGTAACAGCTCTCTTCCGTCCGTGTGGAAAATGGCCAGAGTTACTCCACTATATAAGAGAATTGCAACCAAAGACCACGAAAACTACAGACCTGTTTCCATTCTGCCTCTTTTGTCCAAAGTTCTTGAAAAAACATGTATACAAATTATCGTACGAATTTCTTCTGGTGAAAAACGCTGGTTAAGATTAAAAATGAGATAAGTCACATTTGACGTTTTGGTGGTTAATGGTCTTCCATAGGCTACACTTGTGTATGAGCCTCTACTGTCAAATTGGAGTAAGTCCTCGAGGATTCTAGCATAAGAGCAAAACGTCATAATCATAAAGTTGAGTGTATGTAGAACACTACGGTACCATCCGTGCCAGGGGGGGGGGGGGGTCAAATGGACTTATCTCCCTTTGACTCTTCACCAGCGATAATCATTTATCCCCAAGACAATCAGGTTTTCGCACCAATATTTCTTGTGAAACAGCACTCCCTAAAATGACTGATGATTGGCCTAGAGCCATGTACAACAATGAATATGGCGGAGTTATTTGTCTAGATTTATGCACAACTTTCGATCTGTTAGACCACATTCTTTTTATTTAACTCGTTGAATACGAGATTAATATGCTACTGCGCCGTGTCTGAAATGAGCTCATTTTATGGCGTTATAGTTATATGCAATCAGCTAGACCCGGAGATCTCCGGGCTCGTATCTGAAAGGTCTCCCTAAATCATGGATATCTCCGGGGCTCGTCACAAACGGGTTAAAAAACTGAAATAATATCGACTTGGCGATCAAATCCTTTGTTTGGTTTAGATCCTATCTTTCTGACAGGAAACAGTCTATTAAAATTAATGCGACATATTCTACTATGAGTCTTTTTTTTCTCAATTTATATCTTTCATTAGAAAATACATCTGGCTAAACCTCATTATTTGCAGACGATTCAACAATTAGGGTCCGTGGCAAAGAAACAAAATTTTTCAAAGAACATCTGTCTAATAACGCGATAAGTACAAACAAATGGTGTTTTGAAAATGGCATGGCTAAGTTTTGAAAAAACAAAGCTATGTTAATTATATCGAATGAAAAATATTCACGTTTGGCAAAAAAAGAAATAGAAACGTAAATCTTGACGGAACGCACATAAATAACACCAAACAAGAAGAATTTTTTAGGCGTGTTTATCCATAATAATGTAACATGGCATAATCGAGTAAAAATAATAATAATAATAACAATTGCTTTCAAGCTGTGTATGCTCAGAAAAATAAGACGTTATTTACCCACACCGACACGAATTTTATATTACAATTAACATAATATTAAGCCACATGTAGAATATTGCTGCACTATATGGGGTGAAAACTGAAATATATTCAATAGTGAAATTACAAAAACAAGCCACACGCCTTATTCTGGATGCTGATATATGTAGTACCAGAAATACATAAGAAGAAATGTGAAACTCTGGCCTGTTGATTCTAGGCAGTAATTTCACCGAATTGCATGTAGCTCAAAAACTATTTTACCTATTAACTTGGTTCTGATGTCATCAGAAAGAGCGATCGTGTATCTTTTAATTGCGGCTTTTAATATTATTGGTAATAATAATAATAATAATAAAGCATGTATACCGCGCCATGTATCCAACAGTCATGTCATTCAAAGGCGCTTAACAATAATTGCTAATTTTAAGGCTAAAAAAAATGTTCATAACGTAATAATGACGATTAATTAAATGCTTTTGTGAACAAATACATTTTTATACGATTTTTGAAAATGGAAGTGTACAGCTCTTGATTACAAGGGGAATACTGTTCAAAAGTCTGGGTGCGGCAACAGCGGACGACCGGTCACCATAACCACAGCGTGCACGGGGCACATGAAAAAGTTGAAGTTCATTAGAGCGCAGTGTGCGTGTAGATTGATATGGCTGTAACATCTCGCTCAGGTAAGATGGTGCACTCCCATGTAGGGCCTTGTAGGAGGTAACAAGCAGTTTGTACTGAATTCGCTGCTTGACCGGCAGCCAATGCAGTTCGCGGAGGATGGGTGTAATGTGATCCGATCGTAGCCATTTTGTCACCAGCCTTGCAGCGGAATTCTGGACCCGTTGAAGCTTCTGCAACAAGAAACCTGGCGCCCCATACAGCAAGATGTTCCCATAGTCGATTCGCAAGAACACCAGAGCACAGACGAGGCGAATGGTTGCCTCTGTCGTGAGAGAATGCCTGACTTCTCTAATGTTCCTAAGCTGGTACCATGCAGATCGACACATGGTAGTGATCTGGGTTGCCATGCTCATGTTAGCATCAAACATCCCCCCAATGTTGCGAGCTAACTTAGATGGTGTCACATCAGAATTTCCCACTTTAATTGTTGGTAGTGATATTTTATTATGGTTGCTCCTTGGTGTAATTAAGATCACTTCTGTTTTATCATCATTAAGTTTTAAAAAATGAAATGACATCCACATTTTTATTTCTGAGATACAATTTTGAATTCGCCGACGGGCTTCTTCGAGCTCCACGACATTGCCAACTGAAAAAGTAAAAAAAAATTGGGTATCATCCGCATATAGGTGGTAAAAGACTTCACGGCGGCGACATATTTCACCTAGAGGGATTGTGTAAAGAGTAAAAAGTACGGGACCAAGGACTGAACCTTGGGGAACCCCGAGTTTTAGGAAGGTAGCATCTGAGCATGCGTTCATCTGTGATATTGGTGTGAGATAAGATTTAAACCAATTCCATACAGTTCCTGTAATACCAAATTCAGATAGACGGCCAAGCAGCATAATTATGATAAACTGTATCAAATGCTGCTGCTAGATCAAGAAGCACTAGTACTGCGGCTTTATTTTTATACAATGCAGTAAGAATGTCATTCTGCACTCGTACTAAGACTGTCTCAGTACTGTGGTTCTTCCTGTAAGCTGATTGAAACCGCTCATGGAGGTTGAATTGCGTCAAATAATCTTGAATTTGTTTTGTGACAACACGTTCCACGACTTTTGACAAAAATGTTAATGTTGTTTGGCAGTGGCTGGATTGTGATATCCATCAAATATTAAGGTAAAACTGCCATTTCACATGTATGTCTCGCCTATACATGTAGACCTAGTTAACTTTCAGGGCACATGGGGCGCTCCTGTGCCTTATTTACCTGTTGACCAAAACATGAGCACGTGGCATCTGCATGTTTTCTCACAACATTGCCATGTGGTTCTGAGTACATACAAGCTGTACAAAAAAATTCACCAAGCATGACAGACTACACAAATTCATGGAAATTCTATGATGGCTTGTTCTTGTCGTTTTATTACTAAATGAGAATGCTACGCTACCTTGAATAAATGTCCCTTGATTGATCGATTGATTGACTGACTGACTGACTGACTGACTGACTGCCTGCCTGACTGACTGACTGACTGACTGACTGACTGACTGACTGACTGACTGACTGACTGACTGACTGACTGACTGACTGACTGACTGACTGACTGACTGACTGACTGACTGACTGACTGACTGACTGACTGACTGACTGACTGACTGACTGACTAGTTGATTAGTGGATTGATTGATTGATTGATTGATTGATTGATTGATTGATTGATTGATTGATTGATTAATTGATTGATTGATTGATTGATTGATTGATTGATTGATTGATTGATTGATTGATTGATTGATTGATTGATTGATTGATTGATTGATTGATTGATTGATTGATTGATTGATAATTTAATTTATCGATCGATCATATGTGTACATTCATATTCTCTAAGTGGAGCACATAATTATCACGACAGTATAAGCGTTTATAATAGTTACATCTTCGGGCCTCCTCCCAGCAAACACATAGCGTTATATCTATGTTAGTTCAATGCTGGTTGAGCTCCACAGATGGTGTACTAACATTAAAACAGCATTGGTTGAGCGTCTTCTGTTAGCTGTCAATGGGCTTGAATATCATCTGAGCCGCCCTTCCCCTTTATCATGAATTTCAGGGTGATTTTTTGTTTGTTTAAAATAATTTATTTATATATAATTGCAAACATCAACTTGACTACCACTTGTTTTGTTCTACATGTTCACATATATGAATGAAAAAATAAACAATGTACAGTGACAACATAATTAAAAAAATAGTTTTAAAATATGTGTGTGGATAATCAATCGAAAAGTAACACAGGTTTATACAATTTACCCCATTTTACATTTGAATCATTTCGAGTGAAAACAATGCAAAATGTTTGGATTTTATTGTTTTCTGACGCAAACTTTAATCCATCTTAAAATGTGCTCAGACGAATCCTAGAACAACATCACGTTTTATGTTAGTCGTGAAAGGGTTAGTTATAATGTGCAAAGGTGATTTGACGTCTGCACGGAGATGAGGGTCAATAATAAATCTTTAATAATGTAATTAATATAAACTAGGGACAACAATGGGTCAATAAAGAAACATAGGACACTCTCTTCTAAAGATTTCATATATGACCCATTGTTTGCTATAGTACAATTTAGCCACCCGACAACACAATCATAGACTTTAATGCCATCAGCCATTAATTTGTTATTAATTTAGACTAACCTCAATCAGCTAAAACAATCGCTGATCTGAGTTTAAATGGCCACCATTCACACATTTTTAAGTACAAATTCCAAATTTAATTTTGAGGTCTATAAAATGCGTGGCAGGATTTTTAGATGTCGGGAGGGTTGCAATCTACTGTTCTGTATCCCAGATAATAAAATGAATGGAGCTGTAGGTCACCTTTGTGCACATATAGGCTAAACTGGACTAGGAACCCTGGCGGTCTGATGCTATGGCGCTGGATCATTATCAAGCCACCATGGGATAAACGTATCGTATGTATTTGTGTTGAAGAGCATATTGAAGACTCAAGCTCAGAAACACAAAACGTTTAGTCAATGCTGGGTAAAATTTATGTTGAATCCGCGTCGCAGCGCTGGGTGGATGTTTCGTTCATGTATCATTGAATTAAATGTACAGATAACAATTTCCATGAGCTCATTGACATAACGTTACTGCTGTTGTATATCAATATATATTTAAGGATAATAATGACGTCACTCAGGCAGATGATCTTAGCTATAGCAGCTCTTTAAAAACTAACGGTTATGTAGCAATTTCCTTTTATTTCAGACTAACGCATTTAATTCTTATTCAAATTGTATATTGCACCTAGGAAAAAATGACAACCTTATTTTCTTAATCTCCATGATATTTTTAAGTCAAAATCAAGTGAAAAGTGAATTTTAATATACCAGAGTAAACGCTTTATGTGACTTATGTGATCTTGTGGTTTATTTTGTGACTTGCAATTTGGAATGTCGGATAAAAACAGATGATTCCTATGTACTCTATAATTATGTATGCTCAGCTATCTCTGCGATTTTTATCTGCTCTTTTATTTGTTGCTTGGATCAAAGCTATTCGGAACATTTTCGTCCAGGTGTGGCTCGCTAACACATACCATATTGTGCCGCAAGCCACCGTAGATTTTATACCCAACATAATACAGACATACCAGTATATTTCCTGTGTGCATTGCAGAAGTGTGCAATTATATTCGTTTGAGAACCACATACTGGCAATAACACAACAGTTTCTAGTTCTCCACAAAGGGGTTCAACAGCAAACCAATGCGTCCTATCAGAAAAGTATGTTGGTGGTCACAGCTACAAGCTAATTTAATAATTATGAGCTACCACTCTATCACAGATTTGTGTTTTAATTGTACTGACAAATGTAAATAATGCATGTATAGTTGTCATATTTACCATGTACGTGTATGTATACGTTATTACCTCATAATTATTATCTGTAAATGTTAATGAAAAATATGAGTTCTGTAAATATACTCCAATATCTGCTTTTCCTATATTATATATAGGATTCTTATTATTCTTATTTTTATTCGTATTCCTCTTATTATTATTTTTATTGTTATTGTTATTGTTCTCGAAAAAAAGTTTGTCCTTAGCTGTTGCCAAACAAATTGCAGTGGCACAGATCAGTAGCAAGTCGGATTATTGAAACTCCATCTTTCAGAAGATACCAGAAAAGACATCGTTAGATTACAAGGCATTCTGAACTGCTTTGTTTTTGTGAAACTGTTGTGTTTTTGTGAGTAGTAACCAAAGCCCCCACATTTTAATCGTTCTGTCCCTATACAATTACACTGATTTTCTGTCAAATTCCGCATTCCTTTTAAAATATGCACGATAACTTTCGAACCCAACCTGCATATCTCGCTGACTTACTTGCTTGGCCAAAATTCACAGCTTATCTACGCTCCACAAATTCGGATATATTTTTTGTTCACCGTAAGCAAACTAAGAATGGGTCACGTGCTCTCTCCAATCATAGCCGGTTCAGTCTTGTGGAATGCGCTGCCTGTGCCCATACGTAATGCCCAAGCAATTAAGATATTCCGGAAATTACTTAAATCTCACTTATTTGATCTGGCTTTCCCGCCCTAGTTCCTTGGTGGTCCGGCTCCCTGTTGACGAGCCTGCTTTGGCCTAGATTATGACACATTATCATGCTAAGTATTTGTGCGCCTCTGAGCTCGGTCCTCTGTGTAAGTTTTATTGATAGATTTAACTAGACCTAACTTAAAGGTCCCATGTAGTCCTCGGACCTACTCTGCACAAAGTCATCCTTCATTCTACTATGATCCAGCGTCGAAGACGATGGGCCAACATTTTTTACCCATTATAATCGTCATGGCTTGTCCTTCCTGGGCAGACCACAGACCCACGATGATCATTGTGGGTGAGTGAATATTGCTTTACGCCGCTTTCTGCACATTGCGGCAATATCGTGACAGAAGGAAGCCCCGAAGTACACGTTGGTTGTATTCACAAGATAAAACGGCAAGCGGTACATACACTAGACACTGGGCTAACCCTTTAACCCTCACAGCGCTGAATTAATTTGTAAAAATAACTTCGCAACCAAAGAGTTTTTTCACCTTGAAATCATCATAAATATCTTAGTGAGCCCTTTCTGAATCATTTGAATACCTATGTTACGGGTCTACGGTCATATTTGTATTCTTACAGTGCAGGGATCGACTTTAGTGGTCAGAATCTGACGTCTACAGACGTCAGATTCTGACGACAAAAGTCGATCACCGCGCTGTAAGGGTTATGCATCAAAGCATTATTTCGCATCTATGAAAAATGATTTAATTTGCTAAACCTAGAATGAAAATCTTTATGGAACTGTTTTCACAATAACGATATCTTCAAGTTATCCACATCCACTACAAGTCGAGAATTGAGACAATTCGTGTCTTGTAGTGGATGAAGATGACAATGGTAAAGTCCGGCTTAAAAGGATTAAAAGAAAAAAACGTATGATACAATCTCATCAATTTATTACTTGTATGCCACGTCGAGGTACGGCGCACACCCCACATTCAAATTTATGGGCCCCACTGCCTGTAATGTAGTCGGAGGAGTCAAATGTGGAGACATACGTTTTACCCAGTAGACACAAAACATATGTATAACATTTGTATAATGTTGGACGTCGAAAACGTTGGGTCGACGTTGTGCTCACAGCCCTGCGTTAATAACTGCAAAGATATACATATGAAGACAGAGTCTCACTGCCGCTCCAAGCCTAAACATCGTCATGATCAAAGTAAGTCAACATGTTTCAGTATTTCTACATGTCATAATGATATTATAAGATCATTTAGCTGGGGGGGGGGGGGGGTGTCAATTTAACGTGAGTAAAAAGTGCGAAAATTATTCTTTTATAGATGGCTCCCAGTATTTTTTTATTTTGGCTTGAACGTATTATTTTTATCACAAATCCGTAATAAATCACTTCAAAAGCGGACATCATAATTTTAAATAAAACAGCCTTTTTCGGGCAGCCATCGTGGTACACCTGTACTTGGGAGTATATCGTTTTCTTTGCAGAATACTGCTGCTCAGACCCCATTTTTGAATATTCCAGAGGGTGTGGAGGTGTCACCCTTGGGCAATTTTAGTTATTCATGTTTTTCAAAATGGCGACCAAGAGCCACAGTGAAAACATAACTTTTTTTACTTTTTGGCCTAGAAATATGTATAATACCACTTTTCTAACTAAATTGACCACGATAAACTCATTTTCGGCATTATCTTATGATTTAGAAATCGCCTTCGTGCATAAATCCAAGATGGCCGCCACAACTGAAATACTAATTAGGTACATTTTTTGAACAGAAACAAAAGTGAAACTACATTGCTGGCCAAAATTTCTCTGTAGAATTATTTTGTATGTGGATTAAGCGAGATTATTTCAAATATGAATAATAAAAGCACACTGAAAGGAAAATGTAACAACAGCAATAATATTAGTAGAAAATATCTACTGCTGCAACGACATACAGGTAAATGTTTATGCATTCACCATATAGACTATCTTAGTTATATTAATGAACAACATAGATAAGGCTATATAAATATATTTACCAATAATCTATACTGACGGACCATACATTCTGACCTCAGTTGTCATCAACATCTTAAATTATAGGCCAATAAGTACATTAAAGTCACGAATTACTTGAAAATCTAAAAAGGTGCAGACGAGTGCGCCTCAGCTCAGCTGCAGAGTTTATATTGCATGAACCGACAGGCGGATGAGGAGACAGCGTACAGACATGGCAGAAAGCCAGATGAACTGGTGGACAACCTGACTACATATTGATGTCTCCGGCCTCAGGCTGATGGAGACACAAGTAATAGTAGTAGTAGTAGTAGTAGTAGTAGTAGTAGTAGTAGTAGTAGTAGTAGTAGTGGAATAATGCTTGACTTTTTGGCACTAATGGTCATTTAGGTGAAATCAAGCACAGTGCAGTCTATTGGTGACATGAATGATGTACATGTGATGATGATGTGAAGGTGGTGTGACAGGGCATGTTGGGCTATTTAGAGTGTTTTCCTTAACTTGCCCGATAAGGTGTTCTGGGCATGCCCCCAGACATGCCCAGAGCTCCCCTATCCTCGGGTCAGTCTCCGGGGGTAGTCCCCAGAGTAAAAAATAGCTGAGGGTAACTTCATTCATCCCACGTGAGAGACTTATAATGTCAAACACTCTATCAAGCCAACATCAGTGCCTGCGCTTATGCGGGAGCTTCACTGGCACCGATGTTGAGCCGATGAACTAGGGTACGGCGATTGCAATCCGCCCGAACATCATAGCAAGACACTGGAGGCTGCAGCTTCCCTTGGATAATCCATGTAGACTAGTGCTTCCGTATCATGCAATTCTGCATGCAACATATCCCAATGACTCTCCTTATGTGGGGGCAAAAAGTGCTACCACTAGTATAGCTACCATCCCAGCATCACGACAACTTTTAGCAATATATGATTAATCTGGACCAAATATATGGCTAAAATATGTAATATTAAGCATCGATGAGGAAAGGCTTTTGCGAATATATATTTTATTTCTCCAAGATACTGCGAAGATTTTGCACTGCACTGGGAATTAAATCTACAATTGGTGGAACAGTGATTGATAACAATTATATTTACAAAATCATTTTGCGATCATAAGTCTGTTCAATCAAAATAAAGGGAGACTTTGAAAACACATTTTAGAGCTGGATATGTATATATGCTCTTTTAACGTTTTATGTTAAGGCATCCGTTATTCGAGTCAAAACACAGTTATGGGGTAGCCTAGTGGCATGCTGACCAACCCACTGCTTCTGTCCAGCTTCAGCTTTGTGGCTGACCATAACATGCTGCCATAAATGTAGTTTTTTGTTCAATAATGTCTGTAATTTAAGAGTTGGTCACCGAGAAATATAATTATAACCAGCTTCAACATGTTTAATTATCTTCACTGCAGTTGCGGCTCCACGCCATAGCAACAGCTAAGCAACTGTATCACAGCCTGATATGGTATACAGACTAATATAATATCTGGTATGATTTGCTTGTACTTCTCGACTTTTATATCTATGATGTTGCGATCCCCAATCTCAGTTGAAAGTTTCTCTTCTGCAGAAGTTTCTCTTCTGCATGAAGGTGCAGAAACAAAATAAAAGCAGCTGAACCTGTGTCATCCGAGACAACATTTACCTCTTGACTGAACCTCGCTCCCAGTAGCAATTGCCTGATTGACAATAATGTTATCTGCTTTTTCGTGTGAGGTGCTTAAATCTCCTTTAGTATTAAAGCACCATGGATTATTTGTGTTGCCACATTATCATAGCCAGTGATTACAAGTTTGTCTGTCAATGTGTGCAGGCTGTCGAATACTTTGCCCACTTCAAGGTCTTTAATGATGTATCACATTTTAAGCAGGAAGATGTACATTGCTAGCTGAAGCTGAAGCCTTTGTATCTATCAAATATTAGATACACATTGATGGAAATGAGTTTAGTAGGAAGATATGTAGTGAAATCGCCATAATTGTTCACAGTACTGTTGAACCATCGACCACCAAGCTAATGGCATTCACAGTTCTAAGTATGTCTAGGCTACCCGCAGAATATTCTTGGAGTTACACTTTGATTTAGTTAACTTCGTTTCAAATGCAGAGTCAGACCATGTTACATTTTTTCCCAAAAAGCTAAGGTTAAACTCTCCATGTAATTATCAGACCTTCTCTGCACAAAGTCATAGTCTATTCTATTCTAAATGACTTATTAAAGACTGGAGTGCTCTTCTCCCTTTTTTAACCCATGCACTGGGATCGATTTTCTTAAATGCAAAAGTAGGGAGGCGGAGCTTATTCTTGACGTCATGATATATGATCATGCCTTGCTGCTTATATTACATTTACAAGTAGCTGGTGCTGTGCTGTATGCTTTTATAAAACTGACCAAAGTCACCACAAAATGCCGGTCCTGAAAGTCGGTGTAGCACTATAATTGCTGGCCATCACCGCGTCTGCTCCTGGTCCGCATCTAGCATTGAGTTCACCTTATCAATGTGGGCCCATTGAACAGATTGAAAATCGAATTCAGTTCATGTCACATATATCAAACATGGAAAAAATGGTTGGCTTTTGTGTGTTAAGGTATCCGTTGAGGGATGTTCACTTGATAATAAAGAGAGATATAATTATGGTCACTTGACCCATTAAAGCCCACTTGCAAGTTTTTTGCCAGTGACGTTTTTGTGTGACATCGCAATATTTTTTTTTGTAAGGCTGCACGACTTGAACCCGTTGTAAACCCCTTTGTCGTGCTGGTTAACTACATTGTATGCAATTGATACTTGATACCAACGCTTAACACTGCTTAAGTTTGTCGGGAAATAGTAATTTCAGAATGCCACTTTTTCGTCGTGCAATAGACCAATAAGGGATGAGCCAACTACTATCAAGCAGCTCAGAAAGCGAGGAAGTAGACGGTGTCATTAAGATATGTATGAAGTGTCGAAGATTTATTAAAAGAGCATGCAAAATCTCCTGGAACCGTATTTTTCCCAATGTTCACTCAAAATCTGGTTGATATCATGCAGAGGGAGTGCAACCTGTAATCTCAGCAAAAGGGCATCTCGCCGTATCAGGTCTGACAAGGCAGTGCAACAGGTGTTTGTTGGATCTGTAAGAACTGGAGGGGTGTGAACAACATGAATATTCACCGGTTTAGTGACTGCAGTGTCGAAGGTCAAACTCAGGTCAAATTGTCTCGTTTGCTTGAGTTAGCTGGCGAGAAGGGGTGTCGTGTACTCATAGCACATATGCATGATATCAAGGAATCTGTCCCTAGCAGACAATTTGATAGATGAAGATGCAATAGGGATAGATACAATGGAGGCTCTACCATTGTTAGGTATCATGCTTCTCTCTGATGCTTCTCTCTGGATACAACCGAGTAGGCCTATGCCCTGACAGCCGAAATTTCGCTCTTTTTTCGTCTCAGACGCACCGTTTTCGAGATATGACAGTTTTAAGTTTTTGTAATGTATTGTCAGTGGGTTTTTTGTAACCTTGAACCCCGCCGTATAGAGACGCTACTGGTCGGATGGCTTAGATGGCTTCTATCTCTAACGTAGGAGATAATATTACGTAATCGTCCTTTTTTAAACACTATCAAAAGGCCTCTTGAGTGCCAGGCCTATTGTGCTCCCCTGTGCCACGCCACAAAGGGCCAACACAGGGAGTTTAAGGACAATCTTCCATGTGAATTAACTTTGTGTAGAAGTGATGGTTCCACACCTGGCTACAAACTGACTTGGGTTGGAGTTATACTTTACAGAAGTACTACCCCAAGGTCAGGTCAAGTTCATGTCAAGGTCATTCGAAGGCCAAAGTTGCTACTATATTGAATAAAAAAGATTTGTTACAGTTTCCATATGTTTTTGTTGCAAAGAAGTGTTCCACAAGGCTGCAGTTGACACAGTTTGGCTGAGAAGCCTTCCAACACGAATCATAGGGGGTACAGTGACTAGGCTATTATGTTGCTTGAAGGGGTAATACCCAGTTTTATATTCCCTCTTATATCACACTTGATATGGAAGATGGGCTTCAAGTCACAAAGCACCTGCAGAGGAGCCCACAACTGGGTACTAAACGCAACATGGGTTAGGGTTGCCCTTTAATGGGGTTCTACTCCAGGGTCGGGTCACATTTTCAAAAATGGCTGCAATAATCTCGCATTTAAAAATATATATGTCATGTACAAATCTGATTAACACTCAGGTTTAAGCATATACACATCTGGGTTCAGAAAACATAAGTCGAATATAAATATGGCCAATAATTATGTTTTATTAGGTCGTTTCCATTGACGATGTTAACTAGCTTGTTTTGTTGTCGCTTTTGATTATTTTGAGATAAAAAACACGTTTCAACGTATTTTTAGAGATAACCCTTCAATTCACTGCATCGTGCAATACATTATTAGAACGGAAATGGGAGCAGTAGTGTTGATTGTATTGGCAGTGATACACTCTAATTACTAATAAAACCAGACGAAATATAACGTTTCATTCAGAAGTTTATTGGAACATTTAGAAAACAACCCGGCAACCCCAAAACCCAAAATACATATTTTAATGTGGACGCCAATGGTAATGGCAACGTTGTTAGCGAAGAAAGGAAAAGATATTATGTTAGATGATTGCGGTGAATGTTCATGCAGAATTACCACTGGAAACATCAGCACACTTACAAATGATAGTGATGCAGTCATGTTCAATTTGAGAGATGAAGACTTCGTTATCGATGGAAAAGTAAATGTTCCTGGTTATCACCCACCAGGACAATATTGGGTACTTTATACCCACGAGGGCACGTTTTTGAAAGACAAGGTTTATGACGCATTTCCCGGGGACGTATTTGATTTGACGGCGACTAACAGGAGAGATGCCGATGTGTATATGCCATATGGTAAATGTGAGCCTCGCAAACAGGGAAAGTAGGAACTACCGCCAGACTTTCTAAAGGAAAAGACCGGATTAGCTGTCTGGCATGTCACCCACTGTACGGATAGGAGTCTGAGACTGACATTTACTAAGCAGCTACAGGAGCACATTAAAGTGGGCGTTTTTTTAACTGGAGGATGCAGCCAAAACCCATTACCACAAGACCACCGACTCCATGTAGGTCATAACTTGACAGATGTGGCAACTGCCAATATTAGCAAATACAAGTTTTATTTGTCTTTTGAAAATACATACTGCAAGGATTATATCACAGAAAAGACTTACAAGATGTTCCAGGACAATGTTTATACAGTGCCTGTTGTCCGAGGTAGTGGTCCGTATGAGGGGATGCTACCACCTGGATCATATATCAACGCAGATGACTTCAAAGACGCTAAAGAACTAGCTGGATACCTGACGAAACTAGACCAAGATGACCAAATGTACATGGATTATTTCAAATCACGTACAGATTATGAGTGTTCTACAGATTCTTACAATATTACACACCGGTTTTGTGAGCTTTGTAACGGTGTGAGTCAAGCTGTCACCAAACAAATCCAGAAAACGTACAATAAGAATGAGATTCAGAGCGTCATTCACCCCAGGGGAAACTGTGTTTTGTACAATAAAAACAAGAAAATGAGGCCAAGTAATTAACATATTTCAGCTATCAGAAATGTGAATCATGATGCAATTGCAAGGCCAAAAGGTATTATCTGTTTACTTAAAGTAAACAGATACTACCTTATGACTTTGCAGGTTAGCACAGCTAACCCCACAATATCACAATTTGACTTCCAAACAGTGTAGTTAGTGAACTTTTGCAATTGGGGTCAGTTGGATCAGTATGTCCTTTTTTTTGGCAATGCAATGCTAGAAATGTTCAGTATGGCACACTCTTAGAAAATGTAAATATAATTTCGTCACATTCAAAGGCCTGAAGAGTAGAACTTTTCCAACTTAAGCCACTTATGTTATATAATTATATATCACTTGAGAGGGCGCTACTAGTAGAATATCGCTACTTTATATGAACGTAAAATGTGCCTATCATCCCTGTGTACACAACGTGTACACGATGTTAGCAGCCGCCATATGGCTGCTTAGCCTCGTGTACAAGGGCTGCTAGACTTGTTTAAGATGATGTGTGTGTGGATCATAGGTCTAGCACTCTTTCAGACTAGACTATACATATGTTTCTGGCTGCACTGGCTGACGATGTTTGACGATGATATTTGACGATGTTTATTATTCTATTCTGAGATTGAGACTCATTTATTTCCAAATTCTAAATTGATTGCCTGACTTGAGGACATGATGCCTGTCCTTGATGTCGCCTTGTATTTGTTTCTGCATATACATGTGACTTTTGTTGTATTTGTAGACACAATAATAATATGTTTTACAGATTTGTTGTCATGTTGGAAAAGTGATAATAATAGTAAAACCATTGTTTTTTTTTGCATGCTGTTTAATTGACCCTTCACAAATGCCAGCAGTCCGGTCAAGCTTATGCCTCCACCTGATGGCATTTGTGTCTGGCCGTTAAAACAGCAGATCGCTCTCGAAAATCATGTTATTTTTATACATGTAATATATAAGAAAGAGGTATTTAGACGATGTTTTCCAAACCGGACAATTGTGTTGTTTGTGGAGTAAATTTCCTAATGTTGTCAGAGCTACAACTGACATATCTCATTTTAATATTTTCCAATACTATTATTTCACAAAATGCTCCTGGCAACTCACCATATGCTCTTTGCATTATCAGTGCATATTCTATTATGTGCTAAATGTAAATGTAAATCAGTATAAGTAAGTGGCTAGTGGTTTATTTATTGTTATGTTGTTTTGATATATATTATTATTCCATAAACATGGTACATATTTTCTCTAACGTCGATACTATTTTAGTTGTGGGGCTGACAAAAACGTCTAAAACACCTGTTCAACCGCTAGTGTACTACTATTTAAACAGCTACAGTTTTATATGCAGTATTATAATAATAATATAATAATAAAAATAGTTCATGTATAGCGCTAAAATCTACATCATGTGCTTAGTGTGCTTCACAGGTCTTCAAAATAAAAAAAATGTATTTAATTAAAGACTAGCTAAAATAGATACTCTTCGAAGAGACAAAGGATAAATAAGTAGTATAATATCCACTCTATGAAACAATTAGTTATAAAAGTTTTCAAAAGATGTGCTTTAATGGGTTTTTTTTAAGTTTCCAGCGTTGTGACTTTTTTCAAGGGATAAGGCAATTTGTTCCACAATCGAAGTCTCCAGATAAAAAAAAGCCAGCGACACTGCCCTAACATTAAGCCAACATTGGCTCAATGTATCGGGCGGCACCTCCATATTTTCAAAATATTTTGGTCGCAATTCCATATTGCTGTAATATGTACATGGCCTACGCTGAATAAACTATTATTCTTATTGTTTCGCTGGGATCCTTGTGTAAGGTTTCAATGACTGTCTTACCGACGGTAGTGGACTTTATTTTGGATTACACCATAGGCACCTGAAATGGATGAGTGATGAATTAGAGCGAGATAAACGGCATCACTCATCCATTTCAGTTGACTCTAGATTACACAGAACAGACAGCTCTTATTGTTTGTTCCGTGCCACCAACACGCAAAGCGGACAACGACGTGTCAGAATGATTTTAAAACACCCTGCCTAAGTACAAAATGTGAGATGAACAGTAGACACTGTTTGTTGACACCGGATTAAACCCAAGTGACATTGGTAATGATGGTGTCCATCTGACTGACTCTACTGTCTAGTAAAGCACAACTTACCAAGCGTGTTCAACATGAAAGTTTGAATTTTTACCGCAATGTGAGCAGTCAACAGATGTGAGTACAAGTTTTAGTACAATTGCAGACAATAATCATTTTTTTGATAATGGTATTCAACGAGCAACAAATTGCGACTGAATTTCAAAAACATATAAGAAAAATAAAACATCCAGTGTTTTAGTTAACATAACCCATGTTTTCCTCCATTTTATTAAAGGTTTACGGGTGACTTGTCACAATATAAATAGATTTTTTAATAGACTTGATAAATTAAAATTGTTTTTAGTGAATGATTGTCGATCACTTGATATACATTGTCTTAGTGAGACGTTCTTAACGAAAAGAATTTATGATTCTTTTCTCAGTATTGCTGGCAACACGTTTGTTAGGACAGATAGGTTGAACAAAAAAGGGGGTGCATTATTTTTGTATGTCCGCGAAGGCATATCATACAAGCGTAGCGAAGACGTTGAAGGGCTTACTGAAAATATGTATTGAAATAAAATATTCGAATAGATTTATTTTACTGACTTCAGTCTATCGTCCACCGAATAATGATAGTGATTCATCCAATATGGAAGAATCTATGTATAGAATTTATTTAAAAAAACAAAACAATATTAATGGGTGATGGCAACATTGATATCCTGTCTGATAAAATAGATATAGTTAAAGAATCTTTGACCAAACTTACAACAGATATACAGCTAAACCGAATAATTAAATAAATAACCCACGAGTGACAAACACAAGTGAAACTCTTATAGACCACATTTACGTTTCTAAAATAATGGTCGTCACAAAACAATAACAAATCCAGAAACACGTCTATTGGATTTACAAAACGCTCCCTGGTTTTCTTCGTGTGCTGAAAACATCACAATGGATCTTCAAAGTTTAATTCCTACTTTTACTAAAATAATAGACAAACATTTACCACTGGTCACCAAACGTATAAAACGAACACAGCAAAAAGAGTGGGTAACAAATAACATCTTACTTGCTATAATTAAGCTTGAAAAGGCCTAGAAAATCAAACATAGATAAATGTAATATTTACATGCGCATGGGCCCACAATATTTACTATGCGAAGCATAACGCCCATCTACTTTTAACTATTTTAATACAATCATATTACATAAAACATATTTCCACATATGGAATTACCAATACTATATTTTCGAAGTTCAAGAGAGATCGTCCATGTTCGACGCACATAGGAGAGCGCCATTTGCTACTGCTGTATTGGCAAAACTGACCAGTGTAATGGAAATGCAATTTTGACACTTGCATGATTAGGGGCATAATGCGGTAGAGCTTAAATACACAATAAAGATATGCAAACGGTGTTCATTTGAGTGCAATATGGGGAAAATACAGCATTTGTCTAATGAACTTCAGATGAACACTATGATCATTGGACGGGTGCTATATTTTCTCATATAGTACGAAAAATAAACAATGTTTATATTTTCTCACAAGATCAGTTAGTCAAACATCACAAAACTACCATCATTGTAGTTCGGCTAAACCGATACATAGGTCTATATGATTCATAGTATAAATCATTGCACAGCGTGTGAGAAGCAATTGCAGACGACGGGATTTTGAAGACTCTCCTCCCCAAGATTATCTTTGTCAATTTAGAGTCCTCAGGCGCCCATCATTAATTTTAAATTCAAATAAGAGTGAACTGAATAAAAAGAGTTGCCACGACACCTTATTAATCTGAAAAGTCAAAACAAATTTATAAAAAACCTTGATTGTCTAGGCCCCTATTGCTTTTAACAAAATTAGGCATTCAGGAAAAGGTCAGAAATTGCCAGCACCCCCCCCCCCCTCTACAGATCCTGGATCCACCAGTGATTTGTGCCAACTTTGCGCCTGATTTGGCTCATGAAATCTCTATGTAAAATAATTTAGGGTATAATTGAAAAGTAAATTATTGAGATATTTGTAACGCAATTGACAGTTTCAAATGAATGAAAATACCCCTGAGGCCTATGTGTTATTATATTTGGGTCATCAGGATTATCGCACATATAGAAAGTTATGGGGTTGAAATTGTCCTTCACATACTATGAAATTAGAATAGTATCACAAAAAGGGTTTGTAATTAGAATTTTGACTTCAAATTGACATGATCAATTTTATCTCTAGCTTTTTATGCGCCTTGGATGCAGAAGGCTAGAATACTAAAGGTATGTTTACACTTTGACGTGCCAGAACCTGAACATGATTACTCATTTGTCCTGGTATTCAAGAGAGTAGAACATTTGGCTATTACCAAGGTAGAGAGGGGGAGAGGGGGGGGGGGGAATAAATAAACACACAATACATTTTCATAAATTTATTACTTATGCGACGTCAAGGTACGGCGCACCTCGCACATTCACTTATACTATATACAGTCATGTACATCATTTTGTTAAATACAAATAGTCATTATATATGAATACTTACATCGTTACGGAACAGCTACCAGGACCACGCATTAACGACCGTTCAAATATGGTCTCGGTTTTGGCCCAACTTTTAACCACCGTTAAAGCATCGAATAGATAGCAGTTCTGCAGTTTATTTGCCACTCAACTGTCAATTTGGGAAACGTACAACACAGTTTTCTCGTCCAAAGTAGCAGTATAAGTAAGACATGTACTATACAAGACAATACTGTTTCGGGTACAACTGATTACGTCATGATATATAATTATATCGCCGTTTTGTGCGTTTCTGGCAGTGACAAAATAGTACATGTTACATAGTCACAACTACATGTATATGCAGTAGGCGAAATATAGTCATGATAATATAAGCATGGTGAAAAGACACACATATTTTTCTTCACAAAAATGATCTCACTATCTCACTATTCCTCCTCGCTTAAGCTAACTTTTTGTGGCGCGAATGTATCCATGTTTCTTTAATATTCAGCAGTTTGTACATTCAAAATGTAAAGCCTAAATGGAAAATGCTAGAGATAAACCAATTTTGAATCAATGCTGGACCACGGTCTGCGACTGCGGTCCAATCTTAAACCAACATTGGGACAATGTCCCGTCTTTGTTTGGCAGTTATGATTTTGTAAAATAAAGCATCTTTACAAAACGAAGCAGCAGTAACTGCTCACTTTTCAATAAGTGGCTACCATGGATACTAGGCGTGATGCAAAACATTGAATCAGGGCTCACATTATCCTACAATGTACGAAAATACTGGCCCAGATTAGAAGGCGAGTGAGCTTAGAACATTTGCCGGGGACAATAAATAATCAGTGGAGTATGGCATACAGTGACTGATTGCGGCTGCGGGTTGATTCTATACATTCAGCAGCACAACCAAAACATACTGCTCTGCAAAGCCAAAAGGCAGTATCTGCTTACTTGTAAAGTAAGCAGATGCTGACTTTTGGCTTTGCATGGCAGCATACATGTACAATGAAAAAATATCTCATAAACTATCAAGGAGATTAAGTTTTTTTTAGCGGAGATAATACTATATGACGTAATAAATAATACAAAATCACTGCGTGTGTATTTTAAGGAAGCATCAGAAGAAGAAATGAATTGTATGTATACAGCAATAACTGCTATTAAACAAACTAATATGCGGCTTTGAACAAAATATTAAGCCCAGTAGGAGCAAAGCCATCCGGAATTTGACGATTTCTCTCACACATATTCTTGTCATCACAAACACCAAGGAATATAGAAAAGTCCTAAATTCCTTGCAAACACCATCACAACCACGCATGGGTTATGTCGTCCCCTTGGATATGAAAGGGTGTATCTGCCACTTTGCAAAGTGGCAGATACACCCTTCCATATCCAAGGGGACGATGTATTGTATGCACCCTTTCACCCCCAAACACGACCATAGTCGTTGTTATTCCGGTTTATGAGCCGATTAAATCACTATTGACGGGAAAGAAAGGAGTGTATAAACATCACGATTTGCAAGTTATTTGCGTCAAATTAAACAAATAGGAGTGATTTTCACGCAGTTGGAGTCGTGGGTCCCGTTAACGACACACGACTTCAAGTCGGAGAACATTTAAATAAGATGACGCAGCGGAAAAGCTGCTAAAACACGTATAACTTATTTCATGGGTTTCTACAATAATGTAATGCTGTCAAATTGCGACATCCCCACAATTAAATACGCGCGTCATTACGTCTTCCTCTTGAATATGAAAGGGTGTATCTACCTCTCAACAAAGTGGCAGATACACCCTTTCATGTCCAAGGTGACGACGTACAATCTGTGGCAATACAAATGTTTTTCATCATTTCAATACAAATATTTTTTATCAAGGACAAGAAAGCTCATCCGTTATGGTACCGCAATGATAAGGCAAATCGCCGCAACTACTTAGTTGAAAAGTAAACAACAGAGTAGTGATCGAGATCAATTTCGTTCAATATAATTATAATGAAAGAATCGGATCTCCCAATTTTATACGATTTACAATCTTTAGCCCTTAAAGTGCTGACATATTCTGTGTAAACCACGGAGACGAAAGGGTGGAAGAATTAATCTCAGAGCTAGTTTTAGCAGTACATGTATGCCTATTATCATAATCTAGTTTCACAGACACACACAAAAAAAACTTTCAACAAAATTAATAGCAAATACAATATCACAGACATTATGCAAAATATAGGGAAGTGATTCACGAGATGCATGGTATAATGTTAGAGTAGACGTAGTACAAAACAAACTCAAATAATGTAGCTTGCCATTTATGCTAGTAACGTTTAACAGTTCATATTTAAATATCTACATTCGTGCTGATTGAACTGGCACTTCACTTCAAAACGCATAATTTAAGGTGCCAATACAAACGGTCAACAGCTACTGTAGACTCGTTTAAAAGGAATTTTCACCCACTTGAAGCAGTGTCTCGCTGACGCGATCCACAACTTCAAGTGGGTGAAAAGTATTAATCTTTAAAGGTTGATATTGTGATCAGCATTATAAGATTGAGTATAATCTGTATAATAATTATATAATCCACCAGCACGAAGCAAGGATAATGTCTATATTGTTGGAAATATACACCAATATAATTCAAAGATGGACTAGTTTATATCAAAAACAAATACATTTACTTGGTGTTCAACACTGGGTAATCACGCAGCAACAAAGTAATGGCAAATCAAAACAAACAATCTGGTCCCAGATCAATGTGTGATGTACGAACTCGAAATTGGCCCAATGCCGGGTCGATTGAGGGCTGTATGTGCTGAGCTGATACCGTGGTAACTCATGATTGTGTCAACTTGGGGAAAATAAATCGTATAGATATGGTTGAATGTGAAATCAGACAGCTAGGCCCCTATTTGAAAAGGAACTCCAACAGGGTGACTAGAATTCTAAGAATAAACAACCACTTTGATATCAAATGCACGTATCTGTCATTTTACACAGTCTACGACGTTGGCCCAGCATTGGTCAAACATTGGGTAGATTGGTCGTGTTTGCTAGGATATCTCATGCAAGAGCAAAGACCAGTAACTGTTCACTTAAAAAGTGAGCAGTTACTGCTGTTTACTGTTAATCAACACGTTAAACCTTTGACGTTAAACAAATGCTGCTTTGATGCTGGCCCATCGTCTGCGACGCTGGCCCAACAATAAACCAACATTGTTTCAATGTGTCGTGTTTGCTGGATATCAAAGACGAGACGTTTACACAATGTCGGTTTAATGTTGGACCACTTTGTACGACGCTGGCCCAACATTAACCCGGCATTGGATAAAGGCATCTTGTTTGCGGGGAAGCTCTTCTCTGATTATTATTGTATTCCTACACTACTATGACAAAGTTTGCCAAATAAATCAACTAGTTTGTCACTCATTAGTTCACTCTTTGCCCTATGCCTGACGAAAAATGAACTTCATACATTATCATAGATGTTGGATTTGGATATTGGGCGCCGTTAGGGAAACATTACCCTTTTATAATGTTGTGAAGTCATCCATCAAATGTATTTTTACATTATTGTTTGGACGCCCCCCCCCCCCCTGGTAGGCCTATTAATGATATCTTTATGTCTGCGCCATTCGCGTCTAGCAGGTAAAGGGTTGTGGGTCCAGCACCACCAGTGGTGACTTTTGGTTCTGCCACACGAACAGAATATTGGAATCACAATCATAAAGAATCGGACAAGCAAGTAGGCGTAACGCAGGAGACGAAGCTCATAAACATCAACAGTGACGTCTCAAAGCGTAGTATGTATACATGAGGTTCATTATAATTACAACAGTAGGTCCACTTAGCGTAGATATGGCTGCGAATGTCTAGTATACTCCCCTGTAAAGCCAAAAGGCAGTAACTGCCAGGGGCGGATCCAGGATTTGAAAAAAGAGGGGGCGCAGGGGGTTCAGGGGCTCGCCCTGACGATTTTTTCGGTTTACATAGGCCAATTTAGGGGACTTTTTAAATAATTTGGCACAAAAAGGGGCGCCCCCCCCCTTTGGATCCGCGCCTGACTGCTTGCTTGAAAAACAAGCAGTTAGTGTCTTTTGGTTTTGCACGGCAGTGTGAATGGCATGGATTATGTGTAGGCCTACAATGTTCATATTTTTGGCATCATTAAGTGAGAATCATTGGAAAATCAAGCCGCCACTGCTACATTATCATGATTATGTCAATTCTATATTCACCGTATTGAGGGTTGTTTAATTCGAGTGTGTGTGCAAATTAGGTCATCTTTATCATTAATTTTTTTTTATAATTTATATAATTTATATTGTACAGCTGGTCATGCCCGAATGTACGAACATTGTTTCTACATATTGTTGCTTCAACGTCGTATACACACTGTGGATGTTCCACTGAACTCCCGATAATTACTAAGATAAATGACCGTATCTGTCACTTTGTAGATTGCAAGAAACGCTCTTTTAATCATAGTTGGGGGGGATTACACATTTAAAAAATCTCGTTATTCTGGTAATTTAATTTTTTAAAGTTGTATATTATTATTGTGTTAATGGAATAATATTAACCCTTTGAAGCCTGAATTTACCATAGTCATCTTCATCCACTACAAGCCGCGAATTGCTGTCGCATTTCTCGACTTGTAGTGGATAAAGATGAATTGATGTGGTTTTTAAATTAAAGAAAATTACCATGTATTGATTAACCAGTTTCATGGAAATTTTCGTTCTAAAACCCCTGGTTGTAGGAAAATTAAGTCTGTGTTCAAGGATGTATAATGATGCTTCAATGCATCGTTAGGGCTTAAAGGGTTAAAATTAACCCTTATGCAGCTGGGACCGTATGTATATATAATTATACGCTTTCAAGCAAATTTCTCTCCAAATACCAGTTTAACATCACTGAAATTAATAAATAGTTTGTGGGAAATGTTCCGTTATTCATTTTTTTACAATTCGAAAGGTGTCTATTTTTCATGAATAGTAATATGTTTTCGTCATTTGAAGCTGGAAATTGCGTTAGCAATTCCAGCTTCAAATGACTGAAAACTAGATATGTATCTAGTTTTCAGTCATTTAAAGCTGGAATGTAACAAGCAATACAGCAGCATTAGGGTTAAATTATCAAAACCCACATGAGAATGAACATGGCGACAAGTCAGCGGGAAAATTTAGGAATTTTCACGTGGAGTCCCCGTCAGCAAATTTTCACGTGGAACCCACGTCTCAGAACATAGTTTCCACGTCGAATCCACGTCACAGAACAGGATTTCCACGTGGAATCCACGTCGGTGGCGTGGATTCACCTTGGAAATCCCGTTCTGGCGACATGGATTCCACGTGGAAATCCCGCGATGTGCCCGCTGAGGGATAGTCTATTTGGGATTGATCGACGAGTTCGGATGAAGAGACGCGCTATTCGCAGCAGCTTGTCAGTGGGATCTCTGGGTGTGCTCGATCAGTAGAACACATGGCACGATGAGAAGGAGAAATGAATACACAGGGTGGCTGCTGGGTGAGGTATCATTCTGGTTGTCCTTGGCAACATTTTGTTGGTGTTCCTCCTTGGGAACTATCTCCACCACGGTGGCAGTCGTGGTGGTCGTCCTCTTCTCTGCCGTGCTCGTCTCCACGCGACCCTTAGTGTTGGTTTCTGGCGTTAGGTGGCGGTAGTGTGGATCTACAAGACAAAAATAAAAGCATTAAACTCCAGATAAAGTACTGTCAGTACTGCGATGTGAATGGAAACGGGGTGTACTGCTTTCTTCAAAAAGCAAGCAGTTACTCATGTTTCCATCAGCACAAAGGCAAGTAGCGCAGCTGCTGAATACGCAATTCTATCAATAAACTTAAGAAAAAATATATATTTTAGCTTGAAGTGAAAAATGATGTGAAGCTCATAAAAATAAATTATCAACATTTTATTATTACCAACACAATATAGGGGCGGTCAGCAGGGAAGATGTAAATGATCAGCAGGAGGGCGTACATGATCAGCAGGGAAGATGTAAATGATCAGCAGGAGGGCGTAAATGATCAGCAGGGAAGATGTAAATGATCAGCAGGAGGGCGTACATGATCAGCAGGGAAGATGTAAATGATCAGCAGGAGGGCGTAAATGATCAGCAGGGAAGATGTAAATGATCAGCAGGAGGGCGTACATGATCAGCAGGGAAGATGTAAATGATCAGCAGGAGGCGTACATGATCAGCAGGGAAGATGTAAATGATCAGCAGGAGGGCGTACATGATCAGCAGGGAAGATGTGAATGATCAGCAGGAGGGCGTACATGATCAGCAGGTAAGATGTAAATGATCAGCAGGAGGGGGGAAATGATCAGCAGGGAAGATGTAAATGATCAGCAGGAGGGCGTAAATGATCAGCGGGGAAGATGTAAATGATCAGCAGGAGGGCGTACATGATCAGCAGGGAAGATGTAAATGATCAGCAGGAGGGCGTAAATGATCAGCAGGGAAGATGTAAATGATCAGCAGGAGGGCGTACATGATCAGCAGGGAAGATGTAAATGATCAGCAGGTAAGATGTAAATGATCAGCAGGAGGGGGGAAATGATCAGCAGGGAAGATGTAAATGATCAGCAGGAGGGCGTAAATGATCAGCGGGGAAGATGTAAATGATCAGCAGGAGGGCGTAAATGATCAGCAGGAAGATGTAAATGATCAGCAGGAGGGCGTACATGATCAGCAGGGAAGATGTAAATGATCAGCAGGAGGGCGTAAATGATCAGCAGGGAAGATGTAAATGATCAGCAGGAGGGCGTAAATGATCAGCAGGGAAGATGTAAATGATCAGCAGGAGGGCGTACATGATCAGCAGGGAAGATGTAAATGATCAGCAGGAAGGCGTACATGATCAGCAGGGAAGATGTAAATGATCAGCAGGAGGGCGTACATGATCAGCAGGGAAGATGTAAATGATCAGCAGGAGGGGGGAAATGATCAGCAGGGAAGATGTAAATGATCAGCAGGAGGGCGTAAATGATCAGCGGGGAAGATGTAAATGATCAGCAGGAGGGCGTAAATGATCAGCAGGAAGATGTAAATGATCAGCAGGAGGGGGGAAATGATCAGCAGGGAAGATGTAAATGATCAGCAGGAGGGCGTAAATGATCAGCAGGAAGATGTAAATGATCAGCAGGAGGGCGTACATGATCAGCAGGGAAGATGTAAATGATCAGCAGGAGGGCGTACATGATCAGCAGGGAAGATGTAAATGATCAGCAGGAGGGCGTAAATGATCAGCAGGAAGATGTAAATGATCAGCAGGAGGGCGTACATGATCAGCAGGGAAGATGTAAATGATCAGCAGGAGGGCGTACATGATCAGCAGGGAAGATGTAAATGATCAGCAGGAGGGCGTACATGATCAGCAGGGAAGATGTAAATGATCAGCAGGAGGGGGGAAATGATCAGCAGGGAAGATGTAAATGATCAGCAGGAGGGCGTACATGATCAGCAGGAAGATGTAAATGATCAGCAGGAGGGCGTACATGATAAGCAGGGAAGATGTAAATGATCAGAAGGAGGGGGCAAATGTTCAGCAGGGAAGATGTAAATGATCAGCAGGAGGGCGTACATGATCAGCAGGAAGATGTAAATGATCAGCAGGAGGGCGTACATGATCAGCAGGGAAGATGTAAATGATCAGCAGGAGGGCGTACATGATCAGCAGGAAGATGTAAATGATCAGCAGGAGGGCGTACATGATCAGCAGGGAAGATGTAAATGATCAGCAGGAGGGCGTAAATGATCAGCAGGGAAGATGTAAATGATCAGCAGGAGGGCGTACATGATCAGCAGGAAAGATGTAAATGATCAGCAGGAGGGCGTAAATGATCAGCAGGGAAGATGTAAATGATCAGCAGGAGGGCGTAAATGATCAGCAGGGAAGATGTAAATGATCAGCAGGAGGGCGTACATGATCAGCAGGAAGATGTAAATGATCAGCAGGAGGGCGTACATGATCAGCAGGAAGATGTAAATGATCAGCAGGAGGGCGTACATGATCAGCAGGGAAGATGTAAATGATCAGCAGGAGGGCGTACATGATCAGCAGGGAAGATGTAAATGATCAGCAGGAGGGCGTAAATGATCAGCAGGGAAGATGTAAATGATCAGCAGGAGGGCGTACATGATCAGCAGGAAAGATGTAAATGATCAGCAGGAGGGCGTAAATGATCAGCAGGGAAGATGTGAATGATCAGCAGGAGGGCGTAAATGATCAGCAGGGAAGATGTAAATGATCAGCAGGAGGGCGTACATGATCAGCAGGAAGATGTAAATGATCAGCAGGAGGGCGTACATGATCAGCAGGAAGATGTAAATGATCAGCAGGAGGGCGTACATGATCAGCAGGGAAGATGTAAATGATCAGCAGGAGGGCGTACATGATCAGCAGGGAAGATGTAAATGATCAGCAGGAGGGCGTAAATGATCAGCAGGAAGATGTAAATGATCAGCAGGAGGGCGTACATGATCAGCAGGGAAGATGTAAATGATCAGCAGGAGGGGGGAAATGATCAGCAGGGAAGATGTAAATGATCAGCAGGAGGGCGTACATGATCAGCAGGAAGATGTAAATGATCAGCAGGAGGGCGTACATGATCAGCAGGGAAGATGTAAATGATCAGCAGGAGGGCGTACATGATCAGCAGGGAAGATGTAAATGATCAGCAGGAGGGCGTAAGTGATCAGCAGGGAAGATGTAAATGATCAGCAGGAGGGCGTACATGATCAGCAGGGAAGATGTAAATGATCAGCAGGAGGGCGTACATGATCAGCAGGGAAGATGTAAATGATCAGCAGGAGGGGGGAAATGATCAGCAGGGAAAATGTAAATGATCAGCAGGAGGGCGTACATGATCAGCAGGAAGATGTAAATGATCAGCAGGAGGGCGTACATGATCAGCAGGGAAGATGTAAATGATCAGCAGGAGGGCGTACATGATCAGCAGGAAGATGTAAATGATCAGCAGGAGGGCGTAAATGATCAGCAGGGAAGATGTAGATGATCAGCAGGAGGGCGTCAAGATCAGCAGGGAAGATGTAAATGATCAGCAGGAGGGCGTAAATGATCAGCAGGGAAGATGTAAATGATAAGCAGGAGGGGGGAAATGATCAGCAGGGAAGATGTAAATGATCAGCAGGAGGGCGTAAATGATCAGCGGGGAAGATGTAAATGATCAGCAGGACGGCGTGAATGATCAGCAGGAGGGCGTAAATGATCAGCAGGAGGGCGTGAATCATCAGCAGGAGGGCATAGATGATCAGCAGGTGGGTTTAAATAATCAGCAGTAGGGCGTAAATGATCAGCAGGAGGGCGTAAATAATCAGCAACTGGGCGTAAATTTACGCCCTGTCACTTCAGCCCTGCGAGTCAAATCTATGTGATTATATGGTGAATGTAAATGTTGTAAAAACGAGATTGAGATAATCATAGCATTTTATTATTTTGTCTAGCATTGTGTTTATTTGAGGCTCATTTTGTGCAATTTGAGCCCTATCAGTGCTATTTGATCCCGAGGCTCCACCCTCGGGATCGAATGGGACTGACATCGTTCAAATTGCACAAAGAGGGCTTCAAATGAAGACATTGACCGTCCAGCACACGTTATTGCTATATCAATTAATCAATAGTCAATCAATACAAATCCTCAGCGGATCGATCTCAGAGGCGCACGCTCGCTCACCTGCTGGAGTGACCTGTAGCCAGGGTGTTGTGAACTCCACGGAGGCCACTCTACCGGAGCCCACCGTGGACAGGGCCTGTAGTCTCACTATGTACGTGGTGCCCTCCTTCAGGCTGGTCAGGGTGTACTCCAGCTGTCTCTGTTAACATGCAAAGCAAATCAAAATTAGATGGGGATCAACATACTATACCAATCAAACTCATATTGGTGGGTAGAGGTAAATAAAACAAATTATCTGGTGATCAACATACCAATCAAACTCATATTGCTGGGTAGAGGTAAATAAAACAAATTATCTGGTGATCAACATACCAATCAAACTCATATTGCTGGGTAGAGGTAAATAAAACAAATTATCTGGTGATCAACATACCAATCAAACTCATATTGCTGGGTAGAGGTAAATAAAAAAAATTATCTGGTGATCAACATACCAATCAAACTCATATTGCTGGGTAGAGGTAAATAAAACAAATTATCTGGTGATCAACATACCAATCAAACTCATATTGCTGGGTCAAATCAAATTATTCGTGATTTATAATGTTGCCACAAGACTGGTTCAGCGTCCTAGATTACGGACGAACATTGAAACGGCATTGGCTCAAGGATAGGTCAGTTACATGAATCAGAAGACCTATTGTGTGATATTGAAGAAATAGCGATAACATACGCAGGAAAAAGTTATATATACAGGATTCAAAACCAAAAATGTTATTCTTTCATCCCTTTTAAAGCATTTTCACTGAGTATGATCAAAAGCTATTGAAATCGAAAAACAAACATTTCAAATGAATAATAACCAGAAAAAGATGTACTGTCGAGCATGTGAGTCCCCGGCAGTAGTGTATAATATTGGAGATGGTCAGCCGAACTCTGGATGAACTGACCACGTCATCACGATGTCCCCTGTACCATGTAAGTATGCAAGGTGGTGAAAAATCTGTTGTATTTGCTAATTTACAAGGGAAATCGCACCGGAAGTTTATAGTACACTGTCATGCCAGGACCATTGCCAACTACATTATAACGTTTGTAGACCGCTCTTTGCTCGTAAAGTCAAAAATAGATTGGGGGTTTTGAGAGGAACCCTAGCACCCGAAGGATGCTGAGAGCGAGATATTGGCATTATGATATGATATTAGTGAGTCTTTTTAGTCTACCAATTACATTCGGTTGTGCGGTTGTCTGGCTGGAAAGGAGGTCTGAAACCTGGAAAGTTATATTTTGAATTTGCAATTTGTCCTTGAAGTTCCAAGGGTCGTCCTAAAGAAATAGTTTTTTAAACAAACCATTGCTATCCTCGTAGGTCTGGTATCTACCTCTGTTCTCTGAATACAAAAGGCAGGTGAAATTAATCTTGCAGCTTTAATTAGACTTCCATAATTATGTTTATGAATGTCTAAGAATCGCTTGGTGAAAAAAATGGGCTAGTAGCCCCACTGTTGAACATGTGTCAATTAAATCTACATTTTGCCAGGGGCATCAGGGGACAGTAGAGCACCCATGCTAGGTGTTGTCTTTTGCTTAAAAAAAATGTTTCAATTGAGCTGTGTGCATGGTTGGTTAAATCTACACAAAAATACTGACTGATTACAACACGTCATTTGAAATGTCGTCTGTTGCAGTATTGCATGTGTACAGTAGGCCTACTCATTTCTTGCTTCGTTGCTCAATAATTGATCTAATGCGATCTGATTTGAACCCTGGTGTTGATACACTAACCAATCCGCTGCCAGTCACATACACTACACTAGCCCACCAAGAAGAAGGCTAGATAGTCAAGAAATGATTTGAATAGATTACCAAAGTGGGGGGAATCAATGACATACGTGCTTTATTACATTTGCCGTGCACATACCTTTGACAGCACTTTTGTGAGGGCTGTGTTTTTGTCCAGTATGGCCATGTGTGGAGACATGGACGGGCCCCATACCACCCTGTAGCCCGTAATGGACCCGTCCGTCTGCGGTTCTTGCCACGAGATGCGTGACGTAATGTTAGCCCCGCTGATCAGGAACACGTGCTGGAAATTGACAGGCTCCTCTGGAACTCTGGCCACTGCAACAACAAAGCAATATTTAATTATTACTATTTTAACTGTCTTGTATGATTTGATAGAAGAACGTGTCAAGTATGTGTGACGCGAAGTATAATTGTCTACTATACCGGAATGCATATTATCTAACACTGTTTACAGACATACAACACTTTAACATGTTATATCCGGATTCTTATTATCTACCACTGTTTACAGACATATATACTTTAACATGTTATATTTGCTCTCACAATTAAGTGGCACAAATCTAATTTAATTCCATCGCATTCATGTCATCACAGTCTTACTTTGCCCAGATCATAAGACGTATAAACAAGATATTGCGTATATTTGAACACAATAGAGCTCAGTGTCTAAGTATGATGTCACCACATGCCATGCTTCTGTCATCCACATCCTCATTTAACATGCAATACTTCTACGCTTGTAACCATATAGTATCGCACCTGTTCTAATCATACTTGGGAACATTTTCATGGTCTTGAATTTTAAACAGAATATACACGCTTTAATAAAAAATAGTGTCCTCAAAATATATATCTGTAAACCAAACTACTTCATATAGGCCATGTCAAACGTAGATTTGATAAAAAACATGCAATTGTAGATAACTACTTCATTTGGCAAACTAGTTAATGGAACAAAAAATAATAATAATATTTTTTGCTTTTCTGCACTTTAAAAGAAGCTCGTTGCAACTAATTTCGTGCACATGTGTCATACATGCCCCCCATAGAAATTATAATATTATATAGCTATATGATGCTGATCAAAACCATTGTTATCGTGTAGGACAATTAAATTCAATATTCCTTTTCAGTGTCGATAATTTTACGTCTGATCCACACTCAGGCCTACAGGCCCAGATGACTCATTTGGCTCGGCTTAGGGCATCACATCTCATTGGTATTACTTTGCATCGTGGGTGTGCATAATGTGTACATGTACAGTGTCCCAATCTGTTCGAAGGCATGGAATTTGCAGTGCTATCGACGGTACCATGCACTGGAAAAACAACTCTTGAAGTTATTCGATAAGTGTAACGTCTCCACTCCGGGCTTCATTATTCTATCGCTATAACCCAAAATGTGTATTTTATAAACACATATAATACTCTTAGCCCTAGTAATAAGGAAGTCATATTGCTGGTGTGCATCGATGCATTTGATCATGATGGTGTAGGGGATTTTAGTATAACTTCCATTATTTTAAATTTGGTGGTGTATATTTTTATTGTTAAAAACTAAACTGGGACGAAATGAATTGAATGTTCAAATGTCATTCCATTTGAGAGTGTAAGTTGCCTTTTAAACTTTACATCAATTGTTGCCGTCCTAGGAAACAAGGGATAGTGTTATTCAACATAACATGCACGTCTTGCTTTATGCAACTGTTTGTACGCTATTCACGAGGCGTGACTGGTAGCTGTGACAACCAATTAGCGTAGATCACCCCATTTTAGCGCCACGGTTTATCATCTGATATTAAAATCCAACAATGAAAGCTACCGATAACTAAATAAGTTTTGTATTGGAAACCTGTCATCTTTGTTTTTAAACGATGATCGTCGGGGTCCCAGAACACAACTGTTCGATTATCCACTGTTGTTTTTTAAGAAAACCTGTCAACCGATCAATTTGAAAATGCTGACAGGGTTCCTGAACCCTTTGAGCCCGGTCTAAATCCGCCCTGTTGTACATTGCTATGTAATCAGATAACGTTTTCTCGTAAGTCAAGTCGCGAGATTTAACGACATTTCAACACAACTAAATGAAATGAAATGAATCGGTCTGTAGGCCACTTTTAAGCACATACAGGCTAAATCTCGCTAGGAGTGAGATGACACTGCCCTCCATACTCGAAATTTAAACCTTGGAGGTGTGAGGTCTAGCACGCCACCTCTCGGTCACGGAGGCTGCCCACAATACTGTGTTATACGAGTGGATGGGGAAGAAACATTTTTTTTTATCAAACCGCCGAGACCGGGAAACGAACCCCGAACTAGTAAAAAGCCTCGGTGCTAACCACTACCCTAGCATAGGCCCCGCCATTTAACACAAATACATGTAATCAGTTTATTTTCACCCGTAAGCCAGTTCGAGTACAGAACGAGTTAAGATAATAGTGTGAATTTTGCCCTCGCGCATCTGTTTGCATTAGATTCACCAATCAGATAAAAACCGGTATTTTCCCAGTGGCTGACCCACATCTTAGGTATGTGATTGGTCGAGGTGGACATCTCGACCAATCACATGCCTAAGATGTGGATCAGACTTATCTCCCAGCTCACCGTATGTGGGGCAGTCCGGCTGCACGTCCCCCTTCACAGTGATCCCGTGGCAGGATGGGGTCCTGAAGGAAATGGTGGACTCGGATCCCAGTGTCCCGTCCACAGACACGGATCGAACCCGGACTGTGTAGCGACAGTCAAACCGCAGGTCGAACACCACGAAATAATCTTCCTGGCAACAGAAAAGAATAACAAAATATATATACTGTATGGTAATATTCGCGAGGTTTTAATTTCACGAATTGATAATCTGCGAATTCTAGACTTTGTGTAAAATCCCCAAACCACAAATTCGTGAGAACATAAGGACGCGAAAATTACCAGATCTACAGTATGTGCATATAACGTCAGGTTATAGAGCGCTACAGTAATTTACAGTGGAATACTTGGCAACATAGTCATGTAATGGGTGTATGTATACAATATACCACTGCTCTGCAGTGCAAAGACGTCAGATTCTGACGTCAAAAGTCGGTCCCCGCGCTGAAAGGGATAATATACTGACGTGTGACGTGGCTGACAGTGAGATCGCCATCTTGTCGTCCAAGGAGCCAGCTATGCAGACTTCAGGAGACCAAAATATCTGCACTCTCTCCAGCTCAGCCCCCATCTCATCTTCTGATGCTGAAAATAGGCACACAAAAATTGAGGTCAGCCAATGTCGAATGTAGACGACACCTTGCCATCTTCCATACAGCAAGGCTAGGCCTCGTGAGGTCAAAGCCATCGAGAAGCCTAGTCCAGCCTTGCTGTATGGAAGATGGAATTGCGCCAGATTGTGTTCTAAGATGGGGATACATCATCGACGGTAAGACCAGCATTATTATTGCAGCAGCAGTTTAAATAATTATATCGGCCGTGCAGTGCTAAGTTTCAACAATATTTTTAATGTATGTCATTATTAATGTGATACATAGGCATACGACTGTATAGTAGATGGTTTCCTTCGAAATATAAAATCTGCTGCCTGGGGAGTAAAGTGGTGAGAATACTTTGAGAAAGGAATGGAAGGAAATCGGAGCTAGTCGCAGGGATTATATTAATTAATCAAATCAAATCAAATACCATGACATTGTTATTAAAACACCATACCGATTAAACACGATACCTTAACCCAATGTTGGCTTAATATGGGACCACCGTCTACGACGCTGGCCCAATATTAAGCCAACATTTGTTCAACGGCTCGTGTTTGTTGGGTTAACACAGATTCAAATCGAGAAAGTAGCAGTGGTGGTAATGTACAGACACTACTTTGCGAGACTTGCGTAACACGATGCACTGAGCGATCATTCATTTCCTCGCGCCGGCCGTTATTGTCGCAGAAGCTAATGAAAAATAATGTGCAATTATTGCAGATAATATATACGTGAATTATGCTCGCAGCTGCGGCTATATTATTTCTGGTGAGGAAGACGCATCTTGTAAAAACATTCATTTCCCGCACCATTAAATCTTCAACTTAAGAAAAAACACTGTTTCAGGTGATACGCAAGAGTTGGACATTGTCTGAGATGATACGCAAGAGTGTACTTGCTCGCATAGTCTTTACATTTACGAGTGCAAAAACAGTAGCTCGAAATATAAGTAAAAAATACAGTATTTAATATACGCCACCATTAACCCTTTTAACGCTGAACTCCTGGGCACACTTGCATCCCCACAGCTGAATTCCTGGGGAGGGGGGGGTTGAAAAAAATAAGAATATTTTGTAATGTCAGATTTGTATGAAGACACCAGCAGGATCTTAGCTTATGAGCAAATAATAACATGGGAAGAAGCTATGCTTTACTTGTGGATAACACCAAGATCATGTCAAGGTCACATCAAGGTCATTTCAAGGTCAAACCCGCAAAAAATATTGAAAATACACACTTTTTATCAATTTCAAGCTGCTTAGCGGTGCAGTCACCCATTAGAGAGGACTGATAGTGACACATACTTGGTCGGGTATCATTTCAGCACACATCTAGGGCAGTACTGATATTGTGAGGGGCAATGCCCCCATGTTTGCCCTTATTACACCCCCATTCCTCAGGGGTCAATTGAACAAGCAAAATTACAATTATGCAGCAGCGTGTAGCACCAACTTTGGCTTCCATCGCAAAAGATTGATACATAATTGGGTATGGAGGTTGACATTGGGTGAGGGTGTGCTTTACTGCATGGATGCCGCCCAAAATAAATGTGAAGTTTATGTCTAGGTCATGTAAAATGTCAGATTTATCAGTTTATGGGTAATGTGTACTAAATGCGTAATGATTAGGTAATGCGTAATGATTAGGTGTGCAACCATGCAATCCGCACTGCTGCGATATCTGCCATATAAGTATTATTATAGCATTTCAAGCATGATGATGGTGCCAAAGGAAGGTATGGTTTGTTTTATTGTATCATTTGATAACAAAAATATATGGTTTGGTGAAAAAATCAATTCTCTATCTCAATTATTGAGAAAGTTATGATAATTTTATTGATTTTATGGCGGCCATTTTGAATTTTTCGCTCGAAAATAATCCTTTAAGAATGACAGCTCTACATCGGCCCAGATATTATTATGGGATGTTATCCATGCACAATCAAAAGAGAAACAAACTTGTATCGGCAAAAACAAGGCTACCCTTATGATTACCGGACCACATTGATTTTACAGACAAAAATACAAAAAAAACACTTTGCACCCGAGTATACTCGGGGTCCGCGACAGAGAGACATCTTTTGCCCCCGAGTATACTCGGGGTCCGCGTTTAAAGGGTACTTAAGATTCTGACGTATAAAGAAGGTCCTGAAAGCACTGAAATAATTTATTATTGATAATAACCGTAGACCTATAACATGAGTAGTCAAATGGAACTAAAACATTCATGATAATTTTAAATTGAAAAAAGAATTTGAACTCTCTATTATGCGAAAATATTTCAGCGTTGCAAGGGTTAATAAAAAGTTGATACGTCTTTGAAAATAATAACGTGTCGGTAGTAAGCGCATTAAATAGCTCTCTCTTGACGATTCATTACCAGATTAATAAATACCGTACCTTTGTCATCACGATGAAACATTTATGACACCTACTATTTTAAGTGGCTACGATAAATCTGTTTTATTTGACAGATATATAATCCAAAATATTACATATAGGTGCCTGAACGTAACATTATTTTTTTAAAGAAAAATTATCAGTTCAGGTATGTAGCCTATATTTTAATAAAATGCTAAAACACTGCGTAGACATATTTATCGCCTATTAATAAAGATTACATGAACAGTTTCACTGTGGATTCGTCTTGTAAGTTGCAAAGTTCAAAGCCAAAAGGCAGTAAGTGTTAACTTTACAAGTGAGCACTTACTGCCTTTTAGTCTTGCACAATAATTATTATGGCTCCAGTAGTAGTCACCAGGTGGCTGCTATATTGTTATGCCCGCTACACTCACCAGATGGGGCTGTCCATGAGATGTTGGTCTTCAGCAAGCCTTTCTGGAAGTACGGTGGGTGAGCGACGAGTGAACTAACTGGACCTGGTGTGGGTAAGGGCGGAAGAACTAACATAGGTGTGGGCGCAACTGTCAACAAAATAGATAGTTCATTACGAAAAGATCAAATTGGTCAATAATAACTATTATTATGAGATTTATCGCATTAACATTCATCAGCAATAACTTAATTCCCAATTTTCCAAAAAAGAAATATCACAACAGATATTACCAGCAGCATGAGTGCAAAAAATGCTTAAGCCCTTTTGGCCTAAGGGGTTTAAAAAACAAAATGAAAAAACATGGATGTGATGTTCTTCACCCCCCCCCCCTCTTCTAATGTCCCCAAATCGGATGCGTCCCCATAAAAATGGCATGATTTAGCAACTATTTTAATTATCTGTGATCAATGGCGTGGTGGTGCCACCCCCAACACAGGAACGAAATGATGCATGAAGTTTTCGTTTACATTTTTTAAAAGAAAGTGGAATTTAGATCCACCCTCTACCGAGTGCCAGATGTGCTTACTTCACCACACGCCTCGCAGTGAAAGCTAACATCATGAATGCGAGAAACGGATATAACATTATTATCCGATCATAAAACACAGCACAATCCAGCTAACATGAGACGTTGATCCAGCGTCTTCGACAGTGGCACAACATAGATCCAACACCGGGTCAACGTCTCGTGTTTCCTGGGAAGTCCAAAGCGGCGTTCGCCTAAAGGCTCACACCTTATTCATTGAACGTGAGCTGTAGGCCCCTATTCCCCATATCGCACTCAAATGAACACGGCTTTTACCTTGATGGGCGGCTCTTGGTAGACGGAAGGTGTGGACGTATAAACTGGCGCGGTCACTCTTAAGACGACTGTCTCCATACTGACAAATGGCTTGTACCTGCATGGGTAAAATACAATATTAGGGCTTAAAAAGTCACAGTACCCCTGTCAGTCAAATCCACAAAAGTGCGTCTTGTCATGTTTTAATCCTGCTAAGGTAATTTATTTAAATTTTCAGCCACTTGAGGTTGTGTCTCGCTACCGCGATCCACAACCTCAAGTGGCTGAAAATTACTGATGATTCTATCTGTTTAATTTGACAGCAAATATTTGCAAATATTGATGTTCAAACAGTCATTTCATTCCCATAACTGTGATTTGGTGGACTAATGAAACAAATTAAAAACGACAATAGTCGTGATCAGCAGGATAAGGTTTAATAACTGTGTGTTTGGTAATATTGTGTGTTTGGATGAGCAATAATATTATGTAAGCCCTTCTTTTACAACTAGAGTCCTATCAGGGCCATTTTTTCATCGGCTATGCCTCTGGCCTCAAATTGACACATTGCTCTTTAATAGAATGAACCTCCGAGTAATCGAGATTACAAGCTTGTGTCAGTTGTAATACAAAATATATGCTGCGCTAGAACTTATCCAGTAAACACAAAACATTTGCATAACATGTGTACAATGTTGGACCAGCATCGAAGATGTTGGGCCGACGTTGTACAAATGTTATACACATGTTTTGTGTTTGTTGGGTATAGGTTAATCTTGTTTGATTAGTTCAAGCCTAATATTATTTTCAAAGTAATTCAATGTTGCCTAATCTGCTGATTTATTTCTGTCTCTCTCAATAACTCGGACAACATTAAAATTACATAAAGATTAGTCAAAATATGCACTTCACATGTGAAAAAAATAACTCACGATATACTCAAGACAATTTGTACAAATATCATTGATATATTACACCATGTGAAAAGCAATTCTAATATGAGTAGCCAGTTTCCCATCATTCGCGTGGTAATTAGTTAATGATGGTTAAGCGATTGACTTCGCCAGCAATGAGCCTAGACATTGGCTTGTCCTTACCTGGACGAAGTAGGTGGTATCTGATTCTAAATCTGCTAATTCCTGGTACAACTGATCCTGAAAAAAATGCGCTTTGTAAATTCAGCAGTGAAAACGAAATGAACAATAAAGTTGAAAGTGATTCAAGTGATTCCCTATTCATCAGGTGCCGTCATTATTCGTTTTTTACATTTGTATAAACACATTATATATCAGCTTTTAAACATATTAAAGATAAAAAGTGACAATAATCAGCAAAATTTGAAATTTGCTGACCTCCATTTTGTCAAATCTGAATAATTTTCACTACCTTGAAGTTGTGAATCGCGTCAGCGAGACACAACTTCAAGTGGGTGAAAATTCAAATTGAATAATTTGGCGGCTAAAGAGTTAAGAAAATGTTGATGTCTTAGCATTTTAATTAGAAAAAAATAAGGTGAAGACAAAGATCTCAACACTGTACTTGCTATTTTATCCAGTTTAAATTTTCACTCAATTGAAGTTGTGTCTCGCTACTGTGACCCACAAAGGACGAAAATTATATAATGATTATTTTGAAACCAAACATTTGCAAACCCTACTGTTTAAACACTCATTTCATTTTCAATAACAGTGATTTGATCGGCTAATAAAACAAATTAAAAACTAGTATATTTATCACAAGTATTTGTGCCATGCCATTTGATCACTATAAAAGTCAAATAAAGAATGCAATTATGTCATAAACTCAATGCTGATAATAATAGCAATAGTGTGTGTTTGATCTGGCACTATGTTAATTCGATACCCTTGTTGTACAATTTTCGCCCTGTAATAGTGTGTGTTTGATCTGGCACTATGTGATTTGATACCTTTGTTGTACAATTTGCGCCCTGTAATAGTGTGTGTTTGATCTGGCACTATGTTATTTGATACCTTTGTTGTACAATTTGCGCCCTGTAATAGTGTGTGTTTGATCTGGCACTATGTTATTTGATACCTTTGTTGTACAATTTGCGCCCTGTAATAGTGTGTGTTTGATCTGGCATTATGTTAATTTAATGTCCTTATTGTACAATTTGCGCCCTAACGTAGGGTGCAAGATGTACAATAAGGGCATTAAATTAACATAACGCCAGGGATTCCTATGATCCAGAGATCCAGTAGCTATTACACTCACCCCGGGTAGCACCTTCCTGTGTTCCTTTATCCGTGCTAGGGTGGGGGTAACATTTTTCAAGCGCTTGCTCCAAAATACCTGTAGATAATGAGCAAAATAACAATAACAAGCACAATATTGGGTTACCGACACCACTGCTATCGAGTAGGTATGGTTCGAAATAGCCTGAATTAGTAATCGTTTGTACCATGGGTGAAAAATAAATACTGAGAAATGCGGGGGGTTTTTAATACTCCATCAATTTAATTCCTATGTCAATTTCGCAATTGTTATACCAAATATATCACAAAATATCACAAAGCTCCCAGTAACAGCACTGATTATTATGTTATTATCATGATTATGATCATGATTATATGTAATTATTATCATTATTATTAAGTTAAACGTTCACCTAATGTTTGATCAATATAGGGCCTATATTTGATCAAGTGTTTATAACTAGCTAAGTCAAAGTGAAGTAGACGTCAACCCATTGGTTATTTATTGTTGGTGCAGCGTCTACGACGCTGGCACAACATTGAACCTTCGCGTACAAGATTCTCTTACACTGGATAAACTCTAATAAATAAAAATGAATTAAAATAATATTTATGTATTGATCCTAAAATACCTTCGAATTCTTTGCGTCATAGTCCGAACATGGCCGTGTCAATTAGTACATTCTGATAGCTTATCGATTTGTTTTCTTTCATTTTAATTTGTTAATTTCCTTTTCTCTTTCATTTCATTTTTCATTTAATTTTTATTTCATTTCTGACGCAGTCGTCAGCTTAAAACGAGTCAAAAATACTTCTACATTTAAAAACTTAGTCTATATTTAAAGTTGGTGCTTCGGTTGAGATATATAATTATATAAATACACCTGCACATTCTCGCGCTAGCGTGCGATTTCTTAACGATGAGAACGCAGATAGAAAAGGCTTTAAACGCCACGCGCACTGAATTCGTTAAAGATGCAATAGGACAGTACGCAGATGCACGTGTTAGATGTAAATTCCAGGAGAAAACCAGTGTCCCCAGCGCTCCAAAGGTCAATAAAGACGGATTTGAGGAGAAATCGCAACGGCGCGCGGGATAAAAGACATTGAAGGTCATCACATCGGAGATGACACATTCTGATTGGGCCGCCGGCAGATCCCTGACAGCGCATACGCGAGCATTCATTCGCGGTACACAGGATCCAATGCTGTCTAGAAGCTGGGCCAGCGTCTACGACGCTGACCCAGCATCTAGACAGCATTGGGCTAACGTCTCGTGTTTCTTGGCACCGCACGTGTCGTAAAATACCTCCACGTGTTTTTTGCCTACGAAATCGTCCCCTGCGATATCCTACTTGATCATGTTCATTTGCATTTCGCATCTTATGAATGCATTCGTCGCATGTTTGTTAGTGTACGGTTTTTGTCTCTGAGGTACTGGGAACGAAAGGGTTAATGATTTGGACGTTAAACCCCGATACGACCGCACCCTAACTACGGATAAACCCTTGAATTCTTAGAGCCGTGACAGGTTGGTCTGAATAGATTGTGCGTTCTGAGAAAAAATGGTCAACTATACCACTTTTAAACATAAAACGAAGCTTAATCGAAATATAGACCACTTGTAGGCCCTATACACAGGCATCTACGAGTACAAATAATGTTCACAATATGTCAATAATGTCAGAGCACACATACATATTTATGAAATAGTTACCAATCTAAACCTAACAATTTCGTTTTAATAAATACACAATGCCCCGGATTTTGGAAGTGCTTTGTGCAATTATCATAGCCTACACATGCAATATAATTAGGAAGACTGTAAAATGGACAAAGATTCAACAAAATACGTTATCTCAGAACTCTCTCACACAATATCCTCCCGGGGTATCAGAAGGTTACTATCTCTCTGATGTGACTGTTGGGGACTAATACCCTTTCGGATCAGGCACACGGAATCCTCATATTTCAACATCAAATCCGTAAAACGCCCGCCTCTGTGAAACAGCCCCAGGCGACATCTGATGGAGAAAACAGCGCCGTGCGCATTTGGCCCGGCGTTCAGCAAATCTGATTTTCAATAATACTGCTCTGCAAAGCCAAAGGCAGTAACTGATTACTTGGAAAGTAAGCAGTTACTGTCTTTTGTCTTTGCACTGCAGACTAGTGCGCCTTCTTATTCCTCCCTTTCCACGCAGTAGTTGTGTAATGTGTAAATACGCAGCACATAAAAACACATTACGTTGAGCTTATGGTGGTTCAATTTCCGGCCAATGTTAGTTGAGAGTTAAATATAATAAAATTAACTGAAAGCGATATCAGAGAAGGAGGAGAGATTGAGCCAACGACTAATCAATGTTGTAGATGTTGAGCCAGCATTCAACTTTTAAATTATACGTTGGGATAAACTTTTATTTGCAGTTTTCAGGATATAATTCGAGCAGAATAATGTCCGGACAGGCAATGAGCAGGGGAGGCTGCAAAATCCCAGCAAACACGAAAACTCCAATGCTGATTTAATGTTGGTCAACCGTCGCAGACGGTGGACATTAAAAAACATTGGTTCAACTTCAAATCAGCAATGGCTGGTCGTGCAGGCGATCGAGGGATTGAGTACTCACTTTGTAGCGTGTTATAGGAAGATCTGATTTTCTGGGGGGAAGCCACTGGACTGTGACACTGATGTGGCCTTCCACTATTTTTGTGTCGCCTTCTGTCAGGTTCTGAGGCGCACTGGGGGCCCTGGGCTCTGTCAAACAAACGCACATAAAAAACTCATGATTCACACTTTAAAAACTATTCAAAGACATGGAAAATTTTTGATTGAATTTTAAATATTGAATACCGTAGTGGGCCTATACACACAGGTAACATATAACGTATACTACTGGCAGTTAAAAAGCATATATTTCCTAAATTTACTGTCATCCATCTTAGGCAGTACTGAATTACCTGCCATGTATTACATGACATGTTACAAATAACTTTTTTTTTTCATCCAGCTAATATGGGATGTTTATGACAGTGTAATTAACACAATGTATAAACTGCATTGAGTTAAAAATACTTTCATAATATTTTCACAAACAAAATGAATATATTATGGTGACATATTGTGTGTGATGAAAAGTAACCAAGAGCGGAATACTTTCTGTGCCTTCTATTATAAAAGATACCACTGCATAATATATAAAATAAATATACATTTGTAATGTATAGTCATGTGCCCTCGACTGATTTCATGGAATCACCACAATGTACTAACACGTTTATCAGCCGATGTGTGCTTAACCGCCGGTGCCGCATATATTCGGGTTTTCATTTTTTATTAGCACATTAAAAGCACACCTATTAAACATGTTAAAGATAAAATGTGACATCAATCAGCAATATTTGAAAAAAGCTGACCTTCATTTTGTCAAATCTGAATAATTTTCACTCACTTGAAGTTGTTGATCGCGTCAGCGAGACACAACTTAAAGTGGTTGAAAATTCAGATTCATTTATTTGGCGGTTAAAGGGTTAAATGAGAATATTTAAAAATGGCATATATATTTTTAATGAAATAGTAAATTGCTAAATTGAATCATGACATTTTTAAACTCTCAGAGTTCGCAACACTAAGGAAGTGCATGCTCGGAACATTTACCCCGATATTAAAGTCTCCTTTTTTAAACGATATATAAATAACCGTAAAAGTCAATCATAGTTATAATACATGAATATTCAATATGTAAAATATATATATTTATCACGTACGGGGAAAACGACGTTTTTCTTCAAAATTGTAAAATGATTATTTCAAAAATCCGAAGAAATGATAAAAAATATAACAAAAATCAGTCCGTAGATATTATAATATAATGAACTAGACCGTAAAAAACAGAGAAGTTTTTAAATGGGCCAGCCTGGAAGTTCTGTGCGGAATCAAGCATTTACAATAACCAGAATGAGACTGAGATCTGTATGACCCTTTGCCGTATTTCCGGCCTGATGCATTGTGGTATCTGCGCCTGCCCTCGTGTATCACTCTTTCGCGCCTCATTACCACACACGGAGGCGCCCCAGATGACCTCTTGGGGTTCACAGGTCAAGTCGGCGCTCTTCGTTTTCAGGCAAATTGGTCGAATATCAGAAAGTGCAAAGAATATTTAATATCTGACATATGTTCAGGCTACACCTTTGTGTTTCCAACGAGTTCCAGACTATAGAGCTCTTGTCATATCCTTATCTCAGACATTATATACCACATGCAATTTAATTGATTCTATGCCCCCCCCCCCCCATTTAGAATCAGCTAAGTTGTATTTTTAAAATAATATATTAATTATGATAACAATGCACCATACGGTAAAATACTACTGCAAGAAATTTGTCTTTAAGGCCGTGGAATTATAACAATAAATAGTAAAATTGTCCTATGAAATGTATTATGTAGAATATAATGCCATAAGAAGTTAAAATATTAAAATATCGCAATTGTGCACTTTTCGTAATATATTTTTATTAACTGAAATAAGATCAACAAACAAAAACAATGTCCTGTGCTTGATATCTAGATTTTACAACTTTGAACTACAAGTTTAAAGCCACACCTATAATCATTTACATTTACACCTATGAACAGTTTCATTCACCTTGGGATGTGAAAAATCCCAAGGTGAATGAAAATTAAACGAATTGTATAAAATATGGCTTACCTCCAGACAGGGAGATAGGTTCGCTGGGTGCTGACACCCCTCGTCCTCCCTGTAGGTTCACAGCAGCTACTCTGTACTGGTACCAGTGACCGGGTGTGACGTCACGGAAGATGGCCGTCGTCACAGTCGTCTGTAACCCCGACATAAGCAAAATTAATGGCAAATATCTTTCTTGATGAAGGAGGGCATCGCGGTGACGACTTTGTTGAAAATCATGTAGATTTGGCAGATGATTACGACAGGTACACATTTTTTGAAATATTTCTGTGACAAATGAAATAAAATGAATGGGGTTTCGGGCCAACATATAGGCTAAGCTGGATCAATGTCTGGGACATAACGTTGTACTAAAAGTAGTGAAAATGATCTGAACTGAAGTTATCTCAAAAACATTTCACAGAGCGGGGATCGTCTTTAGAAGTCAGAATTTGACGTCTGTAGAAGTCAGATTCCGTCTAAAGACGATCCCCGCACTGTAAGAATTAAAACATTTATAATGGCCGCATCGACCCATAACATATACATAACGTATTCAAATAAAGCAGAAGGACCTAACTAAAACATTTATGATGATTCCAAATTGAAAACAACCCCTTTGGTCTCTGTAAGGGTTAATACATTATTTTGTATTTGTAAATTATCTGTCAGAGATGTATCCATATACCCAGGTCTGTAGTAATTAAATGGACTAACACCAGACCAAATGTCAAAGTCGTTGACGTTTTGCAGGCTGATGCTCTGCAGGCTGTTTGACGTAAAGAAGCCTTTGATATAATATTACCCACAGGGTCTCGTCTCTGCCGGAATGAAAGCGAGACTCCTCCATAGGTCACTGTCGGTCGTTACGGGTCAACACTTTGAAGTGCTACCAGAGACTCTTCTGCAAATGATGATGACGAACGGCTGACTAATAGAGGGCTGCAAAGCCAAAAGGCAGTAGCTTCTCACGACAGACTAGCGGGCTTCAGCACAACGCTTGTGTAACGCAGAAACAAAGTATTCCAGCAAAACACGAGACATCCACCCGATGTTGAACCAATGTTGGGCCACCGTCGTAAACGGTGGACCAACATTGGTACAGCATTGGGTCGATGTATCGTGTTCGCTGGCTCCACCTGGATTCTGCGTCACGGCAGCATTTCATACACGTTTTGTGTTTGTGCGCTGCATGTTGTGCACACGTGCTGGGTCGCGTCAATTCCAGCGCTCGCCATTTGCACGCGTGCACATTAGGGAAAAAAAATCAAACGACAGGAGTTTTAGAATCCACGTTTTTTTTCAGAGTAAGCTACACCAGAGAATTCCCACGTAATTCACATATTGAGGCCAGATGCAGGAGATGGCAGACGCAGTGGGACAGGTATTATCTCAAGAAAGAACACATAACAGCCAACATGAACAACATAAAATATCATAGATCTATCTCGAGAGTCACCGATAATTTAGATTAGTTTAATGGGAACTTGGTAACCCTTAACCCTTTAACTGCCGGTGCTGCATATATTTATGTTTTCTTTTTTTATTAGCACATTAAATACAGCCTTTTGAGAATGTTAAAGATAAAATGTGACATCAATCAGCAATAGCTGAATACAGTCGACCTCCATTTTGTCAAATCTAAATAACTTTCACTCACTTGAAGTTGTGGATCGCGTCAGCGAGACACAACTTCAAGAGGGTGAAAATTCAGATTGAATAATTTGGTGGTTAAAGGGTTAAAGAACAGCAATATTTTATCTATAAACTATGGGGACCAAACGTATTTTCAATTAGCAATCATCAAATTAAATGTTCCAGTTAGCTCTTTCCGCTTTATTTAATATAGCTATGCTATGGATCTACGGTCTACGGGGACCGTCTGTATACGTCAAAACCTGACGGCTACAGACGTCAGATTATGACGTACAAAGATGGTCCCCGCGCTGAAACGGTTAAATTGCTATGTTTTATTTTTTTTTTTATTTCAGGTTGTGTCACGCTGCCGCGACCCACAACATGAACTGGGTGAAAAAAAACCATACATGTATCATGTGTATGTACAATTTGATTCAAAACATATACCATCTATCAAATTTAATGTTGATTTGAAGGTTACATTAAAAGGCTGAAATGATCAACACTTAAATAAATAACGTGATCCCTGTCAATGCTGGATTGCTGTTGGGTTAACGTCGAAGACGGTGGACCAACAGCAAACCAACATCGGTTTGTTTAACGAGCTCCCTGTTTATCAAGAAAATGTTACCTGAAACTTTACCAAAAGATCGACAGATAAAACACCAGCAATACCCAGTATGCAAGTTTCTGTTCTACACAATGATACAAGGTTTGATTTTTGGATAGAGATGCTACACTGCGCTAACCTAAATGTGCCATGTTAAGTGTACACGATTTCATTGCAAAGTTGGTGTAGGACTATTGTAAGCATTGTAAGCATGTATTAGTCTGTTACGGTAGTATTGTCTCAGTGAGCAATTAAGAGGGGTGGCAGTCCTTTTTTGACAATATAATATAGTAAATGTAGGATTTTTAAGCTGAACTATAATTAAGAGTTTTAAAAGGAATTTACAGCGGTCTATGTAATAATTATAGAAGTAAAATATACATTTGCGGAAAACCCAAATTGCTTTGTATTGACCCTAGTGCTATCATATCATTGGGTCGGGCTATTCATTTAAATTATGAACTGTTTAAAATCATAATGTCAGAAACAAAACTTTTTGCAATTCAAAATGTGCATTTCGCAGCCTACAGAAGCTCTCACGCGACATTTCAGATTATGTTTCACTACAGACGATAATGTTCATGATGACAATATAAATCATTTCTGTTTAGCTGAGAGCTGTTTCAGGTAAAGCATAGTACATATGGGAAAACACTAGAAATATAGATGGATCAATCAAATTCCTATATTTACAGAAAATATATGTCTTCGATCCCGGAATTAATGATTGTTGCTGGTGTATTATTTTGATGCGGAGCTATAATCAATCATAATTTCATCCTGAATCCCCTCTCTTCACCATCACCACCACTAAGACATCCAAAGAATGTGAATATGTGTTTTTTCGACTGATGACTCTCGATGTGTGGTCTTGTTTGCAGAAAGTGGAAATATGACACCCCTCGCCCCAAGGCCCCACCCTTTAACCCTTTAACCGCCGAATTAATAAATTTGAATCTTTACCCACTTGAAGTTGTGTCTCGCTGACGCTATACACAACTTCAATTGAGTGAAAATAATTCAAATTTGACAACATTGAGGGCGACGATTTTGAAATATTGTTGATTGATGTCACATTTTATCTTTAACGTTTGACAGCTGGTATTTGATGTGCTATAAAACTAGAAGAAAAAACGAATATACTCGTGACCGGGGGTTGAAGGGTGAATATACTGTCCCCAGTGCCGTCGTGTCTTACAATAATATATCCTCAATTTTGTCACTCATCTGTTTTGTTTTTTGTCCCATTTAATCTTATCCAGACTGAGCATATGTCATCTAGCATCAAATTAGAGATGACATTTTCCAGAGAGTCTAGCTGTAGGGCCGAGTTTATTTTTTCAGATGCACAGGGAGACGCCTTGCCCATTGTCCTGATTTTAGTCCATTACATCATGTAGACAGGTTATGGAAATGTTAGGTATTAACATCATGCTAATAGTTTCATAACTTAACATTTCACCAACTTAAAGTTGTTTGTCGCTTCACAACTTTATGCGGATCCAATTACTTTATTTTATTTGGGACCATACATTTGTTGTTCTTGCCTACTAAAGAAAAATCCCCCCACAAACATCCCTATTTTATATTCATATAATTCATAAAATGGATTTAAAGTATAGAATTAGTATTGCAACAAACAATGGTGCGTATTTATTAAAATGAAATTAAATATATCGTACTAACAGTTAAATCTGAATAATCTTTTTAAACTAAACTTGATCTTATACGTTCCAAACGAATATAATACACAATATTTCGGCGGGGTGGTATACTCTAGGGGTAGTAAATGGCTGACTATACTAGATTAGTTTTCAAATGAGCATTCGTACAAGAGGAATACATTTACTGTTCATTGATTATCACTGAGCGACACAAAACACAGTATCTTCCACCATGCAATTAGATTTTAATACTCTAATCTGGGTGCGCGTCTCTCAAAAGAAAATATAAAAAACGATCAAAGGCTGGAAAAGGCAAAGAGGATTGCAAAGGATTATTGCTAGTTTTTCTAGATTTCTAGGCTGCAAAACTCGTCTCGTTTGCGAACAGGCATTTCCTTCTGGTCTGATTCTTCATTATTTTAACAGTCTGATTCCCCAGTCAGCTTTTCAGTGCTGTGTCCACGGGACATTGACCGGAAATAAAATGCTATGTTTGTTTAATGTTGGGCCAGCGTCGAAAACGATGGCCCAACATTAAACAAACATTTGTTTTCTATGGTGTCCAGCGCTTGACCAGCATGGGTGTAGCTTTTATACACAGATTCATGCTGGGGTATTTTCAGTGAGGCTAGCTAGTAATTGCATAGCTCTGCGAGCATCACGTCAAAAAGATAAGATAATAAAATTGACTGCAAAATTATTGTGTGCGGTGAGACTATGCGCTAAAAGTGTATTGAGTCTAAGACTTTTGGAATTGATTGATTGCTTCTAAACATTAACACAACACAAAAACAAGAAATATTCATCCGATATTGGAATCAATTATAGGCGCCGTGCATGATGCTGTTCATGCTTGTTAGAAACGCAACCATAATATTAGATTGATCATTTTGTGAACGTAATACCAAAGACCCTGTACAATAAGACAGTCAACTCTCCCCAAAACGTGAAATCGCTCTCAGTGCTGTCCCCTGGTATTGGGAGTTGGAACTAATGCTTTTGCCATCTATCAAGTATGATTTTACCATATTAAGACGCGTAATTATGACATTGATCCTATTAAAAACAATACATACTTTTTATCATAAAAATCGGAAAAATAAGTAGTACCGAAGGTTTACTTCTATTTTTTATCCAATAATTTGTTGGTTAGTTATCAATACTTTTTAATTGTCTTCTTCCCATTGGTACCTCAGGGGTTGATGCGCCCGTATAGACAAGTATGCATATTCATTGTTTACAAACAACAAGTGACGCCCAGCTAACTCGAGACGTCGACTCAATTATAGAGTAATGCTGGTCCAAGGTTTGCAGTGCTGGACCAGCATTACCCCATCATTGGTTCATCTTCTCGTATCTGCTGGCAGGTGACATGGGTGCAAAGAAAACCAAGATAAAGGCAATGGAAATAATATATATACTATAAAAATAATATTACTATATATTACAGTCTAATGACAAGGATCATTTATCATGTTTATCATTCGGAATATACCTGAACAGAAATATTTTGTTGATATAAAGCATGTTACTGTTACTCCTGATTCTGTCACAGAATTAGCTCATTCAATGCTGAAATCATGCATGCCATAAACGGGTATTACCATTGAGGAGGAGAATTTTCTTGCATAATATTATATATCAGTGGATATCTTTGTCGCAAAGTGTCGCGATCTGCATGTGATCAACGTAAAGTAATTTTGATGCCACTAATAAATTGCATACATTTCTGTCTAAGAAGCAATATTTTAATATACAAGGTGTGGGGCTTTTGTTTCACGTCAAAACTTAATACAATTCTTTGGTTTAAATGAACGAATTTTCGGAAATATACCTGAACACATTCTACATAGGAGTCACAACAGCGATCAAACTATTACCATCATCAAAGACACTAAATCACGTGCAAGTTGTGAATGTTTCACGTCAATATTACATATTTATGTCCCCATTTGGCTACACCATGGACTGCGGGAAAATAATGAACACCTTAAAACCAGTAACGGTAGGATAAATAAAAAATTATTAAAATTCAACTATAAATAAATCGTGTCATAAAAATAAACGTGTCTTGTTTTCAAGATATCAGTATATACTGCTAACGCTCCAGTCCTCAGTGACATTGATGGCAGTGGTCCGAGAGAGAAGGCTTACATATTATAATTTTATAATATTGCTTTTGTGCCCTTATCTTGGTTATCTTGGTTTGTGTTTTTAAATAATAAAAGTTTGAATCAAAATACACGTCTGCCAAGTTATGGTTGTTACTAATGTTTTGCCCCGTTCTCCTTTGTGGTCGCTATGCTTGACGACATATCGTCACCCCCCTCCCGTTCTGTGCCCACATATTTGTGTACTTTCTGTACACAGCTCTTCTGTTATTTAAGTGAATGCATTTTAATTTCTAAAATTGTATGATAATATGACATGACTTTTCTGCTATATTAGCAGTTTTTTTCGTTCCAAAAATAAATATCGCAGAGATATTGTCATAACTGTCAAACCTAGAAAAAAAAATATTTGGAGGCTAAAGTTTATATGAGGATACACTTGCTAAAGCGTAGTTCCAACTCCCGTTAAAAGGCGACAGCACTGCACAATGTATTACACGCATTTGTATGGTGAAATCCGTAAGTTGATCATCTTGTTGTACAGGGTCTTTGGTAATACCAACCCTGTGACAGACTGGTGTAAATTGTTCATCAGTTTTGCAAATTAATAAAGGTATCTGCCAAATCACAGCATTGTGGATACGTCATTTTAATCTCAATTGGGGTAACTGTTTCACACCAGATCCATTATCATTAAAGTCACCCGCTTTGATTTGCAGGCGCCATACCACATGAACGGCCTGTCGTGTTGAGGTGTGATGGCCAAATATAATAAGAATATAATTGTACTGGCATCTGAGAGATCAGTGTTGAATCCAGAGGAATGACTCCACATTTTTTTCAGAAACTAAATTGCATAAACATCGCCGTAAATTGTCAAAGCAATCAGTATTTGGTACACTCTAAACTTTAGGTTTTTTAGAAGGAACCCTTAAGTACTATTCGCATGAAACCCCAAGAGAAACCTTGCAGTGTTCTCCTGGGGTTGCATGGTAATAGTACTGAAGCGTTATTTTTAATGAACCTACATTGCTTAGAGTGTACTCATAATTCACTCGGTAGGTGTCTCAAATCCACGTTTATTCGCCGATATCTCTAAATACCATTGTTTCACACATAAATTTATTATTTTGGTGAGTCAAATTCTCATCGTATCTCCCTATTATCTCAATATTTATATCACTATTTTATTTATATTATCTTACATGTCTTATATCAGTCTTATCCACCATGTCCTACTCCGGTTTTACAATACATATAATTACAGTACGTCGAATGATGGACATAGGTGATCAATTGCGCAGTTTATAGGGCAAGGATTCACGAAAGTTATAATATATATTAAGCCTGTGTTGGTCTAATGTTGGGCCGACGTATTTAATAAAGTCGGCTCAAAATTAGAACGACACGGGTTTGACGTCGCGTGTTTGCGAGATCACCTTTTAGGTTCAATCCACAATCCCGGCAGACTTGATGATGATTCTCACTAGATTTTATGGACCTTATTCGTGAAAAAAACAGCCAGAGGAGATCATGTGATGAGACGGTAGTCATTCATGTGAGCTCAAAGTTAACTCCGAATTTTGCGTCATCTGGTGAAGAAAGAGGAAAATGCCTGTTGATCAAAACGGTCCCAGGATTCCCTTCACCGGGGTTCCCGGGGAAATTTAGCTTGTGTGTGCGCGCGCACGGCTCGGCATTGATCGTGAACGACTCTTTCCAAAGATTACATTGCCAACCCGGCGACGGCCAAACGTTGGGGCGCAGTCGACGACGTTGGCCCAGCATTGATCCGTGACTGGGCCAATTTGTCGTGTCACCTGGGACGTCCATTCCTTCTCTAAAACCCCACACAGTCACCAGCACACTGCCAAGACCCATGTATCAAACAACAAAAGAATATCCCTGTTCCTTGGCAAAGTCGCCATAAAGTTGGGCCAGCATCGGCCCAAGATTAACCCTTAAATCGCTAAATTAAATAATATAAATTTGCACCAACTTGAAGTTGTGTCTCGCTACCGCGACCCACAACTTCAAGTGGGTGAAAATTAGTCTTATTTGTCTCTAATTAAAGACCAAACATGTGCAAATATTGCTGTTTAAACTGTGAATTGATCGGTTAATATAATGGATTAAAACGACTATTGTGGGGCTAAGCGATGAAAAGGTTGAGAAAAAGTTGGACAAGTTTATTGTGCTAGATCCCTTATTCACACCCATTCACAGGAGAACTTTCCAGGAAGGTGATCGTCGCTCTGGAACTGCTGAAGAAACTTGAAAGCAAGCGAGGAAAATAAATAGCCTGTTTTGATGGAGTGGTATTATCAAATTATCCCGCACGAATCTCTTACAATCATAAGCCTTTTGATACGTTTACTTCTCAACTGAACATAACATATTATTATCACATATCACAAGACAAATACAAATCTGAAGCCAAACAATATGATGCCAACAGAATCACACTGTTATTGGAAAAGAAATGCGTGTTTCACCCTTATCCTGTCGGAAACGTAATGCGTTTTCAAGCAAATGTCAGACCAAATAAATTGAGCTCGAATTGCTAAAATATTTTGTGGTGGATGCTTAGTTATTGCAAAGATAACATTTTAAAGACGTTTATTTATTCACAAATATAAAAAAAATTCTTCATTTGGAGCTGGAAATTCATTCATTCGTTCATTCATTTATTCTTTCATCCATCCATCCATTCATTCATTCATTCATTCATTCATTCATTCATTCATTCATTCACATTTTTATTTTTTACCTTATCCACTCTCTTATTGCATGTGATATTATTCCAAGCAATGCTGAATTCAATTATACAAGACATCTATCGATTGATAGACCGAATTCGAGAGGAGCACTTACTTACATTCATAGATCTATGGATTGATTTTCCCGTCATTCCGTTAAATGACAAACTCTTTGATGACAGGAGATGTCAATGGAATGAGTGACCCGTTCAATTCACGCCTGTCCGTATTGTGTTTGTAATCTTTTTTCCCGCCACATTGAATCGCCAGCGCGAAAACCTAATTTCCGTGCCGCTTTGCCCTGTTTGCCACTTAAACTGTTGCCCAACAACAACGTGCCTATCTGCCGACTGATGAGACCAATAGAATTACTCCTTTCATGCCTGGTGTCTTCATTTAACCCTTTAACCGCCGGTCGCAATTATTTTGTAATAATATCAGCACATTAAATACCAGTTTTTGAATAATGGTAAAGATAAAACATGACATTTATCAGCAAAATTTAAAAATAGTTGACCTCCATTTTGTAAAATCTGAACAATTTTCACTCGCTTAAAGTTGTGGACACAACTTTAAGTGGATGAAAATTATAATTAAATAATTGGGCTGTTGAGGGGTTTAAGTCGATAAATCGAAATGAATGTTATTAGACAGTACTGATTAGCTAATGTCAATAAATTATCGAATTATTTCAAGCATCATGATGTCCGCGCTAAACACATCATGGGCAATTTCGTATGTGCGCAGCCGTAGCCCTCACGAAACACAATGTATTCCCCCAATTTTGGCGCAATGTTGGGCCACTGTCGCAGGGAGAGCGCTAAAACCATGTACATTTCCTTGCAAAACCACCAACAGCATTGCCTCCCTCCTCTTTCCCCATCACGTCAGCTAAATTGTCCGCTAAAGCAAATCATCGTCATCTTCCCGCGCGTGATTAATCAATATTCAATAATAATCCACCCGGCACTAACACGACTTAAATAAAACGGAACGGCGATGTTATGCCTGTCTTATGCAAGGATGAGGCATCGGTGCAGTGATGGCTGGGTACCGGACCAACACTCATGCGTTGGCCCGACACCGAGCCGTCACTGCCTCAGCGTTTAGATATAGTGTTTGTTTGGTGGCACAGGAGATATTCCCACCTTCAGGGAAATTCCCTGCGTCTGTTATTATTTGCTCTGTATGACATGCTGATCAATCGTGTCTTTTACTAAGTCTATCTGGTTTCAAGACATGTCGTTGATTTTAAAACTATAAAAGCCAAAATCTGAACGCTTTTTAATCAGTGATAAACAATTTGATAGCTACTTGTACTCAAGGATATATTGCATCTTTAGGACGAGTCTGAGTCTGTTGATAGACTTGACTTCTGTGCGATTTCAAATATTTATATTAACCTCATGATAAATGTTTCAATGTGATTATTTTTGTCATAATTGGGATGCTAAAATAGTAAGGGTTTTAAGCCACATAAAGGCTAAAATACGCGAGACAAACCTCCTGCCGCAGGAATGATACGATAACTGCTGAGTGACATATGACCACTGCACCAGGTTTTTCTGCCAGCTCATAAATGAATGAATGAATGAATGAATGAATGAATGAATGAATGAATGAATGAATGAATGAATGAATGAATGAATGAATGAATGAATGAATGAATGAATGAATGAATGAATGAATGAATGAATGAATAAATGCATGCATGCATGCATGAATGAATGAATGGATTAATGAATGAATGAATGAATGAATGAATGAATGAATGAATGAATGAATGAATGAATGAATGAATGAATGAATGAATTGATGGATGAATGAATGAATAAATGCATGCATGCATGCATGCATGCATGAATGAATGAATGAATGAATGAATGAATGAATGAATGAATGAATGAATGAATGAATGAATGAATGAATGAATGAATGAGTGAATGAATGAATGAATGAATGAATGAACAAATGAATGAATGAATGAATCAATGAATGAATGAATGAATGAATGAATGAATAAACGCCAATGAAAAACGAAAGCCAACGAATGATTTAACGTATGAATAAATGGAAGAATTAAAAACGTAAAAGCATGAACGAAAGGAAGAAAGAAAGAATGCAAATGAACGAGCGGGTGGATGGACGCGAATAATCATTTAAAAATGAGCGAATAATTTAAATAAATAAATAACTGAATGATGCTTTTGTGACATTAATATTTTGTGCACTGTGTAAAATACAGTTGTTATTTGGGTAGGCTCCTCATGCCTGGCTTCCTAAAGAAGGACTATGGCTATAGCTCTCATAACTTCAACCCGTTCCGCACTGTAATATATATTTTATGGGAACGTATACATGTTAATTTTCAACGTAAATTTTATTTTGTAATTATAAAATGATTGCATAAAAATAAGTTCCGCCTTGTTATATTTATAAAACATTTCAACGATTAAATAAGGATTAAAAACGGGAATAATGCCTACGCAGACCTTGAAATAATGTCATTCCTCCAGTCTGGTAAAGCTGAAAAATGTGCAGCAGTGGTAAAATCTGTCATGAGCCTCCCCCATGAACTGACAAATTTACAGACGCCCCCAAAAATCCAATGCCTGTTTCACCCAGGAATGACATTTTTTCTTAAATTGCCAATCCTGTGGATTGACATGGCCTCAAAGTTTAATTCTATCCCGTCTAAGTAGAAATGGTTTTGATCACTGTAGGATCTGGATCAGTGCGGGAGCTGTCTTCAAACATCAGAATCCGACGTCTGAAGACGTGAGATTCTGACGTCTAAAGTCGGTCCCGCACTGAAAGAATTAAATATTTATAATGACTGTAGACCCATAACATAGGTATACAAATAAAGCGGAAAGATCTAACTAGAGACATTTATGATGATTTCAAATTGACGAAAACTCTTTGGTCACCATGTTTTATACAAAATATATTTCAGCGCTTCAGGGGTTAATAAGATAAGGCCGTGTATAATCTGTTAATGCCCGGCAAACCCTGCATTAAGGAGTTGTCAGTGGGGCGAAAGACGTAATCGCTTTTGTGGGCCTGGAACCCCAAACTGGAAGTGACGGGCCGCACCCTCTGCCTGCCAGAGTAAATGTTAGCTGGGGCGCACCCTCTGCTACCACGGGTATTCAATTGTCGGGTTTTTTCGTAGTCATTTGGAAAAAAACATGTCTTACCTGCATTCGCAACTCGGTAAATTGCACACACAATTTATTTGGTGTACCAAGGAACATGCATGTCTAATACATCTATGATAGCAGAGTAACAACCCAGCACGTACATCATAAATAATATAGCTAATATACCAGGGCTTTTACTCTGTGAGATTTTAGGTTTTAGACCTGTCATTTTCCTTAATCATCATAAATTACGATATTATATGTACTTATTGTTAGTACCAACATATACTTTCGCAGACGAAAAAAATGTTTAAAACGATTAAATCTCTAGCAGCAAACAATACCCTCATTCAAATTCAAATATATATCAAACGGTTTTGTCTTTTTCCTCGTCATGTTTTGGCATGTTAATATTATGCAGTGACATCAACATCAGTCGTTAAAAATAATCTGTTTTTAAAATCAGCTGTTTCTCAAATTATGTTAGCCCAACTAACACGAGACATAAAACCTATACTGGGTAGATTTTGAACCATTCTCTACGACGCTGGCCCATCATTGGCTCAGCAATGGTTCAATGCATCGTTTAGCTGGAATCCCAAAAGAAAATCATTGGGGCTCCGAAATAAGCCCAATAAACACGAGGGGTGGCCCAATATGGGCTGAATGTTGGCCCAGCATCGCATTAAATCAGCATTGTTTTAACGCCTTGTGTTTGCTAGGTCGTTTAGTAATTCTAATTGAACACCCGAATGGTAAAATAAGTAGAATAAGTAAAGAAAAGTGTACTATCTTGAATAGATCTGACCAGTTTTTTACTATCAATTTGCTTTTTCAAAATGAAAATGAACGGTCATCATAAACCTTTATTATTAATCTCATACGTATCTAAAAACTCATTATCTCTGACGTTTCAGCGCTGTAAACAAATAAAAACGCCATTAAAACAATTCAATTGCAAATACCGCTTTTCCAACAATGTATCACATTTCTCTAATTCCATATCTCTTTTAACCCTTTGAAGCCTGAATTTACCATTGCCATCTTCATCCACTACAAGCCGCGAATTGATGTCGCAATTCTCGACTTGTAGTGGATAAAGATGATTTGATGTGGTTTAAAAATTAAAGAAAATTGCCATGTTTTGGTAAACCAGTTCCATGGAAATTTTTGTTTTAAAACCCCCAATTGTAGGAAAATTAGGTATGTTTTAAAGGATTAAAATGATGCTTTAAAGGGTTAAGAAAAACATTGCAGTGCATGACAACACGACGCTCAGTGATGGCTGTCGACAGTCACAAAATAAAAATATACAGTAAACTCGCAGACGTGTTCCATCATGAATAAAGATACACTTACAGCAGTGAATGTGAATAAAAATAGTGCTGAATATCCAATAATTTTCCGGTTTATTATCAAACGTCCTTGTCGCGGGGTGGTCGTAACAAAAACATGATGCAAACAACATTCAAAGTTGATTCAATACCGGGCCAGCGTCGCAGATGTTGGACCGGACTTTAATCAATGTTGGTTTCCCACTCTGAATCAATAGCGGTGAATACAGTTACGTGGTGATGCACAGCGGCAGCCATAGGAGGCGGCGTTTCGCGCCTTTCACAGGCAGTGAAATGATGTCGCCTCTACCACCGGTAATTGTCGCCCGAGAAAAGCCTGCCATTTTTCCAGGAGTTTATTTGAGGAAAAGATATACACTCCGGGTGGCGGTTCATAAAAAGCGGCACCTAAATCATCCCCGTGTCACACCCGCGGGCGAGGATGCTGCGACAATTATTAAAATGAAGTATCCCGGAGCTTTTTTATTCCTAGGCGGCGGGATTCAGGGTGAAATATGGGGCGATTATTCAGAAACTCGAAAGTAGCGCAGATCAACTGTTGCACATCTTCTCTGCAGCAAGGCTAGGCTTCTCGAGGTCGCAGACCGAGTCTGCAACCTCGAAAAGCCTAGCCTTGCTGTAGGGAATATGCCGTTGTGACATGTATCTTAATATCAGGATGAAGGTGATCCAGTAATTGAGAACGCTTAATGTAAAATGTAGAATTGCTATCTTCACTCAACTATTGTAGATGTTAGAGTAATTAGGAACATGACATAAGCCTCACATGTACAGTTTTTCATCTGAGTGTTTCAGCCAGGCTTTTCTGCTATGCCTTGCTGGTCAATCTCACTAAGCAAACCTTCTTTCAGTGAGTCAGGATTCGAATAGTATTATAGGCAAATTATGGTGGTCAGAAATATTCATATGTTCAGGCAATATGTATTACAATGTATATTCTATGCAGATGACGAATGGAATGTGTACTACACGTCTGGATGTATGTATGTAAGCGTCTGATATATCGCGATTCTGAGCTCGGGTCATCAAACATTGAGGGTTTGAACAACATGGACATTGGGTATCGTATAATATTGATCGTATTATATCACAACGTATCGTATCGTATCGTATCGTATCGTATCGTATCGTATCGTATCGTAACGTATCGTATCGTATCGTATTGCATCGTATCGTATCGTATGGTATCGTATCGTATCTTATCGTATCGTATCGTATCGTATCGTATCGTATCGTATCGTATCGTATCTTATCGTATCGTATCGTATCTATCGTATCTATCGTATCGTATCGTATCGTATCGTATCGTATCGTATCGTATCGTATCGTATCGTATCGTATCGAATCGTATCGTATCGTATCGTATCGTATCACATGCCGTAAATTTTTTACTCTAATTCAGATCATATCGAGTATACCTCTGTTACTCCATTACATAATTATTCACACCCACAGGGGTATATGAGAGCGAGAGTGTAGTATTTTGCCTTGCCAAGCCAAAAGCCAGTAAATACTTACCCTTCAAGTAAGCAGTTATCCTCTTCCCACGCAAGGATTGCTACTCCCGAGGCCTTGGCCTGGCGGCCTCGCTGTGTTAAGACTAGCTACCGGGAAGATGGCAGTTATCGTCATTAGGCTTCAGTATTCATGATCTTTATAGCGGAACCAAGCTGAATGAAGTCTTGGTGATTCTAAATTAAGATACATTTTGCGCTACAATATTCTCAAAACTTAGTTTAAATAATCACAGTTTTAGTGATTATTAATGAGTAATTTAGTGAGCTTGAGAGCTAGATACATATGCCTGCATGCTATCCCTTGTTAAAAAAAACACATTAAAAACAACAACATGCAAACCAAACCGAAAAGTGTTCATTAACACACTATAAGTCAAGCTATCGTATCGAACTCCACAAACTGATCTCCACAATAGAGGGTTTTCTTAAAGTATTCATAAAATAATGACATCTGTTGTCAAGTCATCCCTGCGAATAAAAGTCAAATAAAGGAACGTTCTGTAGAAAAAGCCCGATGCTTGATTAGCGCAGAGAGGCTTCAGATATCATATCTCCTCTGCACTTAACTTCCATCGATAATGTCTGTTCAATAGTTGTGCCATGCAAAGATAAACAGCAGTAACTGCTTACTTGAAAAGTAAACCGTTACTGCTGTTTGCCTTTGCATACTGCCATGCAAAAACAAACAGCAGTAACTGCTTACTTGAAAAGTAAGCCGTTACTGCCGTTTGACTCTGCACGGTGGTGTAGTCTGACGAGGCACTGTCCAGACTAGACGGGTCGATCGTATTGAAATAACAGTATTTTTACAGTCTCTGTAATAAAAACAAATATCGATTCATTATTTATAGAGCCCAGCTTTGAAGAAGAGGGCGTCTTTGTCATGGGGCTCTTAGTTGCTCCGGGTGTTTTTTCTCACAAGAACATTCCTCTCATGGATCATCGTATCGTATTACTGTCAATATTATTAAAAATTGAAAATTATTTTCCTGAACGCAATATTCAAATTGCGTGACCGACCTCATTGCAATGAACAAATAGAAATAAGGTAGCAATGTATTTTGACGTCATAGAAGGGTAAGTTACTCCACCACCCACGCCCTATCCAGATATCCTGGTTGCAATAATCAATGGACATTTTATGAGATATCGACTTATGCCATACCGGAGAAAAATAACTTGAATTAATAGGATACAAAGATGATGTGAGCTAAAGTGTCCCCCATAAAATAAGCCTCTGCCCAAACATCGTTTCGATGCTGGCTAACCATATATAACATTGGAACAAAATTGGGCTGACAAAAGGAATGCGCCAATCCCATAATTTCACCGGAAGCCGGGATATACCAAGATATAGTTTTGCAGGACAGCAAGTGTTTATTAAAGCGCAAAGAAACTGTTATATATTATGGTAAACATATGACACCTTTGACATATTTTTTTTCGAGAGCAGGCTGTTCTTTAAATATGTTTTTTTTCTGATATGAACTGTATTAAGTACATGCGTAGGGAGATTGTGTGGGAAGTTTCTTTAGTTTAAAACATCACAAAGGTATAGGTAATACAATTAACTCGTTTGTCCCGTCTACGATACGAGTCGCACTTGCATCACACTATTTTCATCTGTTCTGCCAGAAACGACTCTGAGACGATGTCCAGCCACAACATTATCAAGGAGTGAACAAGTCTAAAAGCTCGCAACTGAAGGACAATCAGTCCAGGAAATGAATAACTGAAGCAGTCTGCGCGGATCTAGAACAAGTATGACTTAAGGACGCTGCGGATGCTGATCCTGAAGATGGAGAGGCTGACCGCGTCAGAGGAGCAGCTCCTTTCGACTTCTTGGACGCAGGACCTTATACAGTCTACGGGGTTCATTGTACACATAAAAGTGGGTGGCAGGAGTCTTTTTTAATTGGAAGCAAATATTACATTTGCATTACATTGATAAAGTACGATATGTTAGAGTCTGACTCTTGTCGATAATAATTTGCATTCCAAAAGTTGTGTTATTGCTGGGCTACCGTCTGCGACGCTGCCCCAACATTAACCCAGCATTGTGAATCCATATTTACATTTACTTTTTTGGTGGTGAGAGATTATTGTCCTATATATTCTGGTTTCTGCTCACTAAATCATATACCATTAATTTTTTGGACAGATGTGTTATGTATATAGTAAAAAGCTAAAAAACTAACCCTGCCATTTCCTGAAATGTATATGCTGGACATAAGGTAATAAAATTACCATGATAGTATTTTTGCCACCAAGAATGGTGCCCTACCCCCACCTTCCCTTCCAACAAATGATTGTGTACCTCTTGAAAATCATCGGCAATTATTGCGACATGAAACATTTTGAATGGTACTGCTACCACTATAGAGCATTATATTTTTAACCATGGGCAAATAAAGTGTTTTTTATGTGTTATGGTTGTTCTCGGAGAACAGTACCCTTGATAATAGCGACAATAATCAGTCAATATTCAGGATATTGGTAATAACAATAGTTTTATTGCACCAAGGATAACCCGTGTCCCACTTCCGTTTATGTTGGACCATATTCCAAATCATGCAGGTATGCCTACTACACCATTTGACTAGATACTTATCTTTTGAAAATGACAATCGCATTTTAAATATTGCTGAAATATAAAGCATCGATATCATCAATTTTATCAAGAGAAAATTCACAAAAAATTGCGTTTACTTGTCCGTTAGAGTTAAACATCATTCCGATTGAAAGAAACCGGACTGATCCAGATCGCAATAAATGGGGTAATACGTTGGCCCAGCGCTGAAGTGCGTGGCCCAACGTACACACAACATATTGTGCTCGTCCTGTCACAAAGTGTTAGTCACACGTGACAAGACAATGAGCCAGTGCTGGTTTAATTTTGGGCCAACGTCTACGACGGTGGCCCAACATTAATCAAACACTGGCTGAAATGTCTCATGTGTCATCGATCCCTCCCACATGCCAGGCGCGGTAAGCCTTTTAATTATTTCCGATCGGCCCCGGTGCTATTCAGCGGGTTTATGGTCGGATTTACGAGGGGTCCCGAACGGCGGACCCTCGGCATTGTGGAGCATCCGCATTCACACCTGGGGTGAGTTATTTGTCGGGGGGAGGCTGTCCACTGATTGTGATTCAGATTGACTGACTATCATGGCCAGGCAGGCCCTGTCCTGCTGTTTACCACGCCGCCGTGCCGTCATTCACCGCTCATCCCACCGCAGAGTGTTATCGCCCGTCGTGGACACAGGCGACACCTAGCGAATCAACGAGAAGCTCGGGTCCCTTCTCTGACCTGCAAAGCGAACAAGCAGTAAGTGCTTACTTGTAAAGTGAGCAGTTACTGCCTTGTGGCTTTGCACCACTGCTTAGACCCCATAAGCTGTAAGTAGGGCCACGGAATTGAGGGACATTTTTGGCCAAGGTTCAGCGTATGTCATCACAATCAACAGACCAGCTTCTCCGCTCTATCTACTCGCCCGGTGGGAGATTGTCTGCTTTCATTGCTCTAGCATCCCATAAAGTTGCAGAGTGAGGCTTGTACTACTTGGTATACTTACTACCTGACTTCACCCTTCTCGCTGAGGGGTCCTTATTGTTATCAAGAACGTGCATACGTATAATAAACTTGAACTACCTGAAGCTACAAAATGAATGAATGAATGAATGAATGAATGAATGAAAGAAAGAAAGAAAGAATGAATGAATGAATGAATGAATGAATGAATGAATGAATGAATGAATGAATTAATTAATTAATTAATTAATTAATTAATTAATTAATTAATTAATTAATGAAAGCGAAATTCCAGCCCCGTCGGTCTGAGACTGAGCATGATAATACTCATGCACAGAGGCTACTCACAATACTGAATCGCTACGAGTGCATGAATTGAGAAAAAAAATTGAAACCTGAATGCCAGAGCGGGGAACGAACCCGCGAGCCTCCAGGCTTTCCAGACAAGCAGCTTTAACCACTACACCAGGTGCCCCACCAGAGGGACAAACGTTGGCCCAATGTTAGAGTCAGTGTTGGACCAGCGTCTGCGATGCTGACCCAGCATCAAACAAGCATTTAGCATGGAGCTCCGTGGTGCAGTGGTTAAAGTTTCCTGCTTGGAAAGTTGAAGATCGCGGGTTCGTGCCTCGCTCTGGCATTCAGGTTTTAAAGAAACAAAGTGTTTCTTCCTCGCTCAATCGTGAAAATAAATATTATGGAGAGTCTCTGTGACCGAGAAGTAGCGTGCTCGTCCTCAGAAGAATTTCGAATCATTTGTCTGAAGGACAGTGCCATCTCATTCATCTTACCATCCTCAGGAGTTTTTTTGGCTCAGTTTAGCCTAGAGTTACACAAAGGTAGCCTAAAACCCATTCATTCATTCGTTCATTCATTCATTCTTTCATTCATTCATTCATTCATTCATTCATTCATTCATTCATTCATTTTACAAGAAGTGGTTGTACACAGTCAATATTTAAATGTAAAGCTACAATATCGCGCTAACACTCCTTGAATAAATATACACTGTAATACTCCGAGTCTATGGGACGAGTTCAATAAGCGTTTTAACAATAATGTGCACACGATAAGACATCCCAGAAAGTAATGGCTCTTCTTGCCGCTAGGGTAGTGGTTAGCACCGCTGCCTTTCACGCCAGAGTTCGGGGTTCGGTTCCCGGTCTCGGCGGTTTGAAAGAAACAAAAAATGTTTTTTCCCCATCCACGTGTGAAACTCAGTATGGTGGGGAGCCTCCGTGACCGAGAGGTAGCGTGCTCGGCCTCAGACCGCCAGGGCTCGAATTTCGAATCCTGTGTCTGGAGGACAGTGTCATATCATTTATCTCACCATCCTCAGCCTATATGTGCACAAAGTTGGTCTAAAGCCCGATTCATTTCATTTCATTTTCTTGCCATGAAATGGTTCCTTCATGATTAGTTGGCTCAGCAGGTCATTTACATACATACACAGTCACACCTGTAATGAGCCGATGACTCAACACTAAATACTGGGGCTCAGCATTGCTCAACTTGTCCTATCATTCGTCAACCATTCTGTCAGCGACGCAGACGATGGTCCAAAATTGAACCAACATTGAGAGAATGTCTCAGGTTCGCCGGGAGGCGTGAGTTACAACATATATTTTCATACATTTTTTTATTGCAAATGTTAAACCTATAAGTTTATGTTGATTTTTAGCTGTAATATTGAATGATGTACTTATTGCAATTTTTCCTGTATGGTAGTAGGAGACCGTCGAGAAAATAGAGTGGATTAAAATACACTTTTCCGTCGGGAGGAAAGGGTTGTTCGCGTGCTGCACTTTGAATGTGATCACCTGCCATAAAACCTCACCTCATCAGAGTGTTGATGAGATGGAATGACATGCACCATTCAGGCTCTGGGGGAACCTCAAAGATAATAGCATAAAACTAAGATGTCGAAGAGCAGCAATGCTCTGCAAAACCAAAAGGCAGTAACTGCTTACTTGGAAAGTAAGCATTTTGGTTTTGCATGGCACTGCAGCAAGCATCTTGAATAATTATGTGTATCCCAAATAAGCGAGAATTGCTCTAGCAATCATTCACATTTGCTTGGGACAAAAAAAATACACAAACTAGCTAATTTGATAAAATTGTCGTCGTAATAAATTATCGTATTCCTAATTTACCGCTGATAGTTTGCCTCATTTTATTGCGAGCACGGCTTTGGTGAGTATTCAACGATTGGTACGCGGTGTACTTTTTATTTTGTAAAAATAGTTTTGGATAACAGAGATTTTTATTAGATGGTATTATTCGCGTTCATTATACAGGTGCCGCACTACAGCACAAAGTTAGACGAACACAGGAAAATAACGAAGCCATGCACGCCCCAATGCAGTGTAAAGTAAGTATATACCATCTTCATCTATCCAGCTGTCTGCTGTCTGACCTGATGGGGCAAGGTGGTAGATACTGTCTTTCGGCTTTGTACGACAGTAATTTCCATGTACATACACAAAGACAAAGTGCCCCGTACACAATAATGCTAAGTAATACAATAATAATGCAATAATACAATATTACTTTGGACGCTTGGATTTTCTGGATCATTACCGTTTAGGATCATTGATAAAAGACCGGTCTCAAAAAGTGGTACTTCATGGATTCACATTTCATCGGGTTCATGTTACATCTTCTGTGGGTTCATGTTACATCTTACAATAAAACACACACTATAACAGAACCGCATTTTGTTCGTATGTCTTCAGATATAATATATCTTTGTTTGCAAAATAATAACGAATACTATTACAGCATGTATTGTGTAGCTAAGTAGGGATTCACCGCCGTGCGAAGACAGAGGGGAAAGTATATTGCTAACTGTACAAGTGAGCAGATACTGCATTTAGGCTTTGGAGAGCAGTCAGCTATGGTTCCAAGAGTAAGCAGTTACTGCCTTTTGGCTTTGGCTCCGCGGAGCAGCCTTGTCGAATGATTACTGTCTCAGAGGTTGATCTGACATTGCACCAGTTTGGGACAAAGATTGACAAAAGATGCTCAGGTGCCAAATTGGAGGTGGCTTGTTAGCGCGATGATTCGGAAAGAGGGCGACATAAAACACGTTCATTGCCATCTTTGGCGCAATGTCGTGACAGCGTCAATCACGCTGGTACAACATTGGGCCAACGCGGGCCCAACACAGCTAGTGTGGCTCCTGCAATTACATCTTACAGCACTACCATCGACTTGCTACCAGGCGCTATTGAGGCTCTAGAAGATGAACTAAGAAAGCGAAAAATATCATGTTGCGATTATTTAGGAGATTGTAAAATATGTCAATTCTTATGGCAGTAGTGTTTGTCCAAGTCAAAATCATATGTGCGATTTTGCAGATTTGAAAGAAATGAATGGCTCAGAAAGCAGATACACCCGCAGTATTAACATGTGAGATATTGTGAGATATAAAGTGTTATACTTATCCTTCATAAACCGCAAACAATGTTCTACGCGCGTGCAGTATGTAGCAGCGTTCAATGCCCTACCCGTGTAATCTATCTACATGTAATGATCTGCGTATAGGATGTATTATTATGTATTCAATGCTCTACATTTCGAAAGGTACAATATTCAACAGTTGAATGGTCTGCATGTAGAATTTTCTGCATTCAATGCTGTACTATGAAATGAAATGAATGGAGTTTTAGGCCACCTTTACACTAACCTGGGCCAGGATAACCTTCTGAGAAAGGATGTGATGACACTGCCCTCCAGACACAAGATTCGAAATTCTAGCCCTGGTGGTCTGAGGGCGGACACGCTACTTCTCGGTAACGGAGGCTCTCCACAATATTGAATCTTTACGAGTGAGCGGAGCAGAAGCATATATTTTGTTACTTTGAAATTTTAAGACCAGGCAGGGGTTCGAAGCTTCGATCTCCGACTTTCCAAGGAGGCAGCTAAGCTGTATCCACTGCACCAGGGCACCAGCCCCTATCCTATATGTGTATGTCTTAGGTGTATTACTAAAAGTAAATTGAAAACAGTTCAATCTCATCAAAATTATCCACCTCCTCCGTTTTGTGCCCTATCGATTCCAGAACCTTTTTATTACGTTGTATTATAATAGCGGCAGCTGGGTCCACAGAAACGTGGATCACTGACGAGGCGCCTTGACGCTGGACACAGGGGATGGACAAAGATCCAGACGTGAATGGCCTACACCTGGTATCCTCGTTATCATGTCTTACCCAGCAAACACAACACAATGATTTAGTGTTGTTATAATGCTGGGCCAGCGTCGCAGACGATGGGCCAGCATTATAACAACAATGCAGACGATGGGCCAGCATTGTAACAACAATGGATCAATGTATTGTGTTTACTGGGTAGAAGGATCACATTAATTCTCAGGGTAGACGAAGGAAAACTGTACACGACACCCGAGAGTGAACGACTGTCTCTATCTTTCATGATATGCATGGGTGAAAAGACAAAGCACAATTAGCTGACTGACTGTGTTATATTTATGATTTTAATATGGTTCACTGTAACTTTGTAAGTTGCAATTATTGATTCTGCAAAAGCTAATAGTATATTTTAACTATCTGAGGACGTGAATAAACAGTAAAATGTTGTTCGTTTTGGGATTTCTATTTCCTTTTCTTTCATATCATGCTGTTACATTGGGTCCATTCAGACCCTTACAACGCTCAATTATTGTTGTTTAAACCACGGGGACAACCGTTTATTTCAATTTTAAATCATCGTAAATGTTTTATTTAGCTCTTTCCGATTCATTTGAATACACCTACGGTATGGGTCTACGGCCGTTTGAAATATTTTAATTCTCTCAGTGCGAGGATCGTCTTTAGACATCAATATCTGATGTCTATAGACAGTCCCCCGCGTTGAAAGGGTTATGACTCTGTATGGTGTGATTGATGGAATCAGATATTATTGGTCTGCCGACTAATTCAATTTAAAAGTACAACAGTATGGAACAAAAGCCAAAGACAATCACTTTGTGTGGTATTGAAATGTCATAAAGCTAATGTAACAAAACCATTCTCGGATGTAGCAAACCGTAGCAGCTGCTTATTATCCATGTGAGAAACACTGCCTTATGTGTTTGCGCGGCAGAACATTGTGCTTTTTTTAGATGACTGTTTCAATTGATGTTAAATTTAACATTTCTATTTCATGTAGCCTTTTATTTTTGTTAATAGCCGATAAAATGATCACAATAGGCCTATATTTTATATTTTATATTCGAATTGAAATTGCGTGGCATAATTTGTAAAACCCCATTTTCCTAAAACGGTATTTTTGCAATTGTAAACTACGTTAACATTTCAATAGTATCAGAAATTACTCTACGGTGTATTTTCACCACTCACCACACATGTAAGGACACATTAGATCACAGGGTACATAATAGTGTGTTCATGATATGAGCAAATCTATTTTTTCTTCTTACTCTAGATTTACATCAATGAACACAAAGTCTCGCTTTCATATTTTAAAATGGACGGACTGATCCGCACCTCGTGAAATCATTGTAACGCCCGATTTAGGTCAACTGCTCACTCAAACTGCTGTGCAAAGTCAAGAGGCAGTATCGACTTTGCAAAACGGTAAATGGACATTGTTATTCCAAAATCAAATCATATCAAGTATCAGTTGAAATTAGTCTAGCGAGCACAATCTTAATTCTGGAACAAGGCTAGTGTGAACAACAGTTTTCTATCATTATCAACAGGAGGATTAGATTTGTACAATCTGAGACTTACTGGTCAGTTTCATATTATTGATATTAGGTAATACATAGACAATATTACCCGGTGTTTTCAGTATTGGCACTGGTATTTTGTTGAGGTGGCCAGTATTTTGTCGAGGCCGGAGGCCGAGGCAAAATACGGCCACCGAGACAAAATAATAGGGCCAATACTGAAAACACAAGGGTAATGTTGTATTTATTATATACCTTGTAATTGTGTTTTGTCACCTGAATAGACTCAACTTATCCTACCGTTAGCTGGTTAGTCCCACTCGTGATCTTTGTTCGGGTCAACTTGCTCTTACCTGCTTGCAGGGCCTCAGGAACCAGGCTATCCTCTCGGGCTATCCTACACATCCTCACATAATCATAAGACCAAGCCTAAATCTCAGGATAGGCCTATATGCTAGGCTGCGTAGGGCCCTACCTGTAGCCTACCGATGACAGGTAGGTCTATGAATTTATAAAATATATGTTTGACATCAGCCATAATAAAGAAGACTATTATAAAAATGTCCACACCTTACAACCTGCATGTGTGTAGGCCTATACTAAGGTGACTAGCACCCGCATCTCACGGCAGTAAGCGGGGAGGGGGTGTACGCCTGAATGTACGCTAACGCACACCTGGCGTGTCTACAGCTTTACAGTGATAACGGACTGTTATAGCCTACTATCTATAATTATAGGCCCCTATAGTATAGTCTATAGCCTACTGTCTGATGTAGGCCTAGACATTGTGTGCTACCGACTAACATGACCAACTAAGCATAAACTAGATACACAAACACAAGCACAGGCCTAAAATGTGTTTTGATTGAAAGATTACATCGTATAAAATAACAACATAAACCTTGAATAAATATATATATAGGCCTACATAGCCTATAGGCTATAGACATGATAGACAGTCTTGAATACATCCTGACCTTAGCCTATGGCTACGGACCTTTCAGATTTACCCAAATATTATAAAAAGACTGAACATTTACACAGAGAAAAACATATTAAAATTAACAGCGAGTAAATCTGACCACATATCACAAAGTTATTACGTTTTTTAAATCTTTAGTGAGTGGGGCAATAAAATGGAGGCTCCACAAGATTATTGCTGGTTTAGTAAAAGTGTAATACGAGACGAAAGAGGGCAATAACAACGAAAGAGGGCAAATACTGAGTATTTGCCCTCAAACGTCATTGTCGGTAATGATAAATAGTAAACACTGAACGGGCAAAGTAACTGTTATTGCACAAGGCCGAAACTATGTTATTAGGGCAAATAACAGCACAGGTATATAATAACTAGTAGTATTCGAATTAACATTTCAAGGAAGTGTTTTAATAATAACAATATATGTTTTTAATTTATCACCCACTTTAAGTCATCTTCGTCTACTACATGTTGAGAAATGCGACGGCCATGCGTGGCTTGCAGTTGATGAAGATGATAAATTCAGGCTTGCTGGGGTTAAAGAGTTACAGTCGGTGTATTTATTACAGGTATATTGTTTTATAATTATTTTCATGGAAGGTATCAGCGTTCGAGGACAACTGGTTAAGAGCGTGCATCATGTCATTTAAATATCACAGTTTCGAAAATGTATATTTTGTCTGGAATTATCTCCGATGTTTTTTAAAGGAAAATGTAATGTAATCAGGAAAGTGAACTCAGAATATTTAAAGTTTAGTCATTTCGGCTCCCAAAATGATTGTTGCATATAAAGCCGCTGCCAGGGAATTATGTGGGTTTCGCTGGGCTGGCATTTCGCTGTGCGATGACACTTGAGATCAAACACGTTCCCCAGCTGAAAATCATTTGAGGTGACACAGGTTACCTTGCAGACTGCATTATAATCCTTATCCACTGGGTACACGACGTTGTCGCGACGTTGAATCAACGTCTCTGACGTTGATTCAATGTCGCAACAACGTCGCGTACTCAGTGGGTCATACACACAAATTCACCCACCTGCATAATCTGCTGCCATGGAATCATATGGGTTTCGCTGTGGTGGCGACCCACGTTCCACTTGCTGTCAATGATGTAGAGTACAGGACTGGAATGATTGCTCTCCACCGGGTTCCACCTTAGCTCCAGAGTTCCACCTTTAGGACGCTCCCTCACAGACACACCCATGGGAATGTCGGGCATACCTGGCACAAACAAAATGTCATATCGTGTTATCGGTGTCACAGAATAGGTTTGGACCAAGTATGTTATTCTACACCCGACCATTGCTGCCATGCAAGGCCAAAAGGCGATATCTGCTTAATGTTCAGGTAAGCATATACTGTCTTTTTGCTTACTTTTCAAGAAGTTTTATTGGCTTTTTAGAGTATAAAGGTAAAGTGTATCAGCTAACTGTCCGATGACGGAATAAGCCAACCAATCCCGTCATTCAGTTAAGGGGTGGAGTAACAAACTTTGTTTTGTTTAACATTTTGCAAAAACAATATCGTGATCTTGAAGGAAAATCTGGTCTCAATTGGTCGCAAATAGGTAGAGTTGGTTCAGAAAAAACCCCATCTGGATGCATCAGTTATTAGTGTCAGAAAGTTTAACAAATATAGAAAGCCTGGTCTCACATCGTACGAGTTTAATTCTCAAGGAATGTCGTCTGAATGTAGATGATAGAAAGAGTAACGTGACGAGATCATTCACGTGGGCGGTGGTTTCAGATTGATGAGATACAAAGACCAATAAATATGGTGTCAGTTGCATAGGCGAGTAGTTTCACAAGCAAATCGGTGTATTTCTTATTTTACTCAACAATAGAACAATAGCCGTTAAGGCTTAGTAATCACAGGGATATCATGGCATGGTGACAGTGGCAATCTGGTAAAGTGATACCGCCATTCTATTTTCACCACGATGAGGATTTAGACATTAAAACAATTGCATTGATAGCGCGATGTCCAGTTTAAGGATATTAACAGTCAAAAAATGCAATGATAATTTACAGAAATATTTATTCATTTGAAGGAACATTAATTTTGTCCAGTAGCCAATCCTGGTTGACAATAGTCCTTTTGATTTCAAGTCCACGGCTCGTCTCATAAAACGCGAGGCACTGACCCAATGTAGTATTCATGTTGGTCCACCGTCTACGACGCTTGACCAACATGAATACTACATTGGGTAAGTGCCTAGTGTCTGTTGGTGTAGCACCAGGAGAGGGTGGTTTAGATGGAGTGTGGAGCTCCCCAGACGTGAACGCGGATTGGGACCTCTTCACGCCACCAGAGGGGGCTTCACGTCAGACCGCTCCGGAATATTTTCACTGGACACACGACGTTGTAGCGACGTTGAATCGACGTCATTTGACGTCGATTGAACGTCGCTACAACGTCGTGTGCCCAGTGGGTTAATACAGAATGGTTTTCACTGCTGAGACTATTACTTCAAGTGTGTTTTCGCAAATAAGACTTCATCAAATACATAACACACATAACGAGATTGTTCTGCAGAGGTTTGTGTTTGTGTTCACGTTTATGTTGATTTGCTGGTAACATGACACTCAATTTAAACAATGTGGCTTTCATCATATTAAAATACATAGCACTAATTAATCTTACATTATTTGGACCAGATTAATATGGCATTCAATCTTATAATTTAAATAACAACTGAATGACGGCAGTGCTTGGGTGATCTCATCATGTGACTGTATGAGCCACTCTTTTGTTAGGCGGGGGTAGAATACCATAGTTGGTCAATATTTCACACAGATACAGAATAATAAATAATTTTTTATTGAGGTGATGTATAAACACGGCATACAATGCTACTTGAGTTGGTAACCGCAAAAGCTCTAAATTATAAAATTTAAATTGTGTCTCTCGACAGTGACACACAACCTCAATTAAGGGGAAATTTACCTATTATTAGTATGTAAAATTTGAAACAAAACAAACGTCAATCTAGAAAATGCAGTGCAATTTGTTTCGTCAATTTTTCTTGATTTAAGGACAAATAAAAAAGCGACAACGGCTATTGACGTGATTGACACCTCACTCTTAAAGCGCCGAAAATTTTGGTAAAATTTATAGAGACCAAAGGTTTTTTTTCAATTTATCTCTTTTTCTCTTTTTGATTCATTTTAATACCTATGTTATGGGTCTACGACCATTAGAAATATTTTGTTCTCTTACAGTGCGGGGTCCGACTTTAGATTTATTATTAATTTAAACCCACTTGAGAAGTTGTATCTCGCTGACGCGATCCACAACTTCATGTGAGTGAAAATTATTTAGATTTGACAAAATACTATTTCCACTATTTTCAAATTTTGCTGATTGATGTCACGTTTTATTTTCAACATGTTTAAAAGCTGATAGGTAATGCTCTTATAACAAATGTTAAAAAACGAATATGATCGGTACTGGCGGCTTGCTGGTTAAGCTGGAAAAAGACAGCGGCGATGCTGAGAAGTATCCCCGATATACAGTAATATACTAAACGACATAACAAATAGTAGCCGTCATTCCTGGTATCCAGAAACATACTGCAATGACATGACAAATAGTAGTAGTTATCTCTAGGGCCAGACTATTTTGACATCCCAGATAGGAAGCAGTATGTCATCATACGACCATCGACTGGCTGCATAACAGAAGACGTGTAATTGACAAAAACAGGTCTTACTCACACACTCAAAATTTATTACGTTCTTCTCTAAGAATTTGCAGATTTGAAAAAAGTATAACGTTTATACGTGGAAAGAGATCTCTAAATATATTTGTGGATGTACTATTAATTAAAAAAATATATATTGTTTTGTCTCTTCTCAATATACATATTATATAATTATTAACATTTATTATTATGTTATGTAACAGTCATTTACACAATGGGCAACAGAATTCGGCCATGTGCAATATTTCACAAACACAAATTGATAAAAACTTGGGAAATTCGCACACTTTTGCATACGCATAAACGCAGTTTTACGATATTTATTATCCAATATAAGTATGTTATGATATGTAGACTGGTGTACATTTGCATTCAGCTGTGAGAGGTAAATCATGTTTTAGTATTCCACCCACGGCTTCACTGTTTTCTAACCACAGGGGCCAGTGGCCGCCACAATACAGCATTTTTGTTTCTTCCGCAGCTACAAGGATACCAGTCTGGGGTGTCTTTACTTTGTCTAAAAATAACTGCCTGGCATGTAAACAAGTAAAACATGTGGTTTGTTTCAGTTAAATAACCGTTTTTTAACAGTTGACCATTATTATCAACATTACTAAATTCCAATCTTAAAACGTAATTAAAATATAATAATTTGACCGGGCTTCAAGGATATATCACAATATAGTTGATATAAAATATAATGTTTGTTTGAAAAAAAGGTTGATTTTTCACATTAAAAACGTCCAATGACTGATGTCACATTTTATTTCTTCAATCAGATTTTGGTGATGGTATTCCAGCTTTTTTAACTCTAAAAAAACTAAAATCCATTATTCTAGGAATTACTTTGAAGGACATGCAATAATACTGCCGTGCGATGCCAAAATGCAGCAACCGCTTACTTTTAACTTTGCAGAGCAGAATAATGCTCGGATCGAAGCGATTTCGCTCGAATCCAAAGGTTTGTTTGTTATACATTATGTTCTAGATGGACAGTCATGACAGCTGAGGCTGCTTTCAGATTTCAGTGGCAAATTAAATTTACAAATCGTGGGGTGTACCTCTGAAGCTGGCAGTGGCAGGATTCATGGCGCGCTGGTCTAAAGCTGGTGATCTTATACATCAACACGACAAGGCCATGAAAAAACCGTTGTCAATAAGGAAACAGGTAGGCAGGGACACCAAATTAGTTTCGTGTAAATACGCTAACCTTGTTTGCATAAGGTAGATGGTATGTAATGCAGTCAAGCGGAACATCTCAGCAATAACAAAGCGTTGACCCAATGATGGCGAAATGCTGGCCTACCGTCTGCGATGGTGGGCCAGCATTAAACCATCATTGGATCAACGTCTCGTGTTTGCTAGGTTTACATTAAGTTAAACACATTACAAACAAGTGATGTAAATACCGGAGAGTCATTATAGTGTATATTTTCAAAGTAAGTATTTTCGGTCCAAGTCTAGTATTCTACCCCTTACCAATCTAAGAGTGGTTCAGGCTGAGACATGACTGAATCGACCAATCACCGCCGTCATTCAGTTGTTATTTAAGTTAGGGGGTACAATACCAGACTTGGTCAGAGAAGGGGCGTGTCGCTTTGGAAGAGCACCTGACAGCCTCGCCAGTCATGCATGCGTCCCGGGTTCAAACCCCGCTGAAACCTAGTGGGTTTATCGGAGAAATATCCTCGTGTCTCCGTTCTCAGTGTGACTAAGCTATCATGTTAACTCGTCGAGTTAATGTTGGAGCCAATGTATCGACGTTAACCCTTTAACCGCCAAATTATTCAATTTGAATTTTCACCCACTTGAAGTTGTGTCTCGCTGACGCGATCCACAACTTCAAGTGAGTGAAAATTATTCAGACTTGACAAAATGGAGGTCAACTCTTTGCAAATCATGCTGGTAGATGTCACAATTTATCTTTAGCATATTTAAAATGTGGTTCCTAATGTGCTAATAAAAAGTGAAAACCCGAATATATGCGGCACCGGCGGTTAGAGGGTTAATATCGCTCAGGGCCACGCGCTGCGCTCTCCTCGCAGACCAAACAAAATAATATAACCATAGAACACGTGGGAATGGGTATTTACTATGTTCCATTCAGATATACACTTAAACATATTTTTTAAACGTACAATTTTTTTCACTGCAAAGTAGGAATCGCAGTGGTAATTCACAGATATCAGGAACATGAAATAGTTATTATGTTGGATATTGGTGTGTTCCTCGTAAAAGTCATATATTTTATGTAAAACTTTATATTTTTTATGATTTTTATGTGTGTTCAAACTTAACGTGGTTTTTTAATAATGTTTATTTTTCTATTAATTTACTGATATTGTGAATGAAATGTGTCTAAACATCAATTTCTGCAATATTTTATCTCAAAGCAAGTAAATATCAGTAATTTTTACCCACTTGAAGTTGTTCCCTAACTTCAAGTGACGAAAAGTGTAAATTAAGTAAATGGTTAACTTTTCAAGTAGTATATTTTAGCTGACAAGAATAATGTAAGAATAATGTGAATCCAGACGGGAATTATCCCGCTATTGGGGATTATAGACTACGTCTGGATCCAAAAACTGCCAGACAAAATCTGGAATGGATTCTCTCTAATGTATAATTGAGTGCCGGACTTGTCTAATATGATTTATTGTTGGTCCTGTTCTTATTAACATTTCAGGCACTAAAGCTTATATATCTTCAAGGGTTTAAGGTGTCGTATATGTCACTTGCAAGTGACATATATGGCATATATTCAAAGAGGTATGCTTGGAAATTGCTAACAAGCATATAAAGAGCTAAAATATAAAAAATGATATTTAATATTGATGTCGTTTAAACAATAGTTTTGCCACCATGGCTGCATGATGGACGAGGTATCCATATGTAAACAAATGTATATGGAACTAGGTGATTCTTTTCATTTTAGTACACTGTTAAAGCAAATTGTATATAATGATATAATATAATTATCGATGTAGCGTTTGTCACCACATAAATAATATACTGGATATTATGTAATTATATTCTACCATACAAACACAAACTGCAGTATATGCCTACTTTTCAAGCTGGGCCATGAATGACATATACTGCTCTGCAAAGGCAAAAGGCAGTATCTGCTTACTTGTAAAGTAAGCAGATACTGCCTTTTGCCTTTGCATGGCAGTATAGTATGACACACTAGGCGTTGACCTAATGTTGATTCGATGTTGGTCCAGCGTCGTAGACGGTGAACCAACATTAAAGCATCATTCGGACTTCTGTTTGTCGGGAGTGGACGGACATGGCTGGTCACCGATGTGTAAAGCATTAAACATTTTAAAGACGCTGATGTTTTTATTCCATTCGAAGCTAGTTGCTGTATCGCTGATTCCACCTGTAAATGTCTATGATGTGTTTGTAAATTTATCAGTGATTGTTTGGGATTTTACGTGGCGCCTGGCAATATGGGTCAACATCACACCAGGTAGGATAGTTAGTCCTATGTTCTCAAGGGATCCTTCGGAGAAATATTATCAAGCGGAATAACCGTTTCACATCATACATTGCTAACCTGATATTAACCCTTTCAATGCTAAATTATTTTTGTATAATTCATGGCGACCAAAGGGTGTTTCTAATTTGATGTCATCAGAAATGTCAGCGCTTTCTGCTTCATTTGAATACCTATGTTATGGGTCTACGCCCATTATAGATGCTTAAATCTTTCAGTGCGGGGATCGTCTTTAGAAGTCTATAGACGTCAGATTCTGGCGTCTAAAGTCGTAAATGATTGTAAGTTATATTTTGCAGAAGATTTTCAGAAATGGATTCAGAAGTGTTATTGAGAGCACATTGAAGAAAGACCTGCAAAAACTGTCGGAATGTCACTGCATCTGCCAGTTCAGGTGACATATCCGCTGTAACGGTTGTTGTGGCAGAGGTCGGGTTTAACTCATCGCAGCTATCTGTTTCTCCCCGGCAGTCGAACGAGATAAGTGCGTTGGAAAACGAACCCCCGAACACACATTTATAAGTGCCACGTATAATGAACAAAAAGCACAGGCCGGGTGTCCCTTCCCCGCGACGCCTTCTTATTTTCCTGTTTTGCCTCGGCAAAACAGGAAACTAAGAAGGCGCCCGGGAAAGATTGAGTGTGGTTGATAGGGTAGGACTGTACGGAAGGGATTACACCGCCGCCGGGGACTTGGGTGACGGCCGCGCCTGATCCATATTGGATTGAGTCCCGCAGATGGACTCGCTCCCCCGTTTTGCCGCCACGTCGAGACATCATATTATCCTGAAATTACGTCAACGGGACTCATGCAACACGGTTGAGAAAACGGTCCTGTTCTGCTTGACGTTTTTCGCGTTTAAACATTTCTTTTGCTTTTTTATTATAATACATACTTGAATTCGTAACCAAGTATAACTGTGTGTGTATATATTTTATTTGAGAATATCATCAACAAAACAATGTGAAACGTAATACATTTATTTAAATACAATCGCTAACACATGTGAGTCATATGATGAGTTAATTAATAAAAAAGTATCGTTGTATTTAATAGGATACGTCGACGACATTTTTTTATTCAATCAAAGTGTGTCTTGACATGTTATTAATATTTAGAAATTAAAATAAATAAATGTTTTATCAGGTTAATGAAATGGGGTCGCGAATTTATTGTAGTGCCAATTTATCCGCTGTATCAAACATATCATATAATACAGTTAAATTCGTGACGATATACCAATATAATGAATAGTGTTTCACAGCTTACACCACAGATTCGTGCACCCTTCCCTCACCTCTCCCCCCCCCCCCCACGTGTTTACTAATCATAACCTTCCGTTACGTTATGGCGTAAATACTAAAATAGAAGACATAACCGTCTTCAATCTTGCAGACATCTTACAGACATCCGTAAATAAAAGCCAGATGGTGTCGTAACCATGTCAAATGTTGGTTTACTTCACGCGTGGCTACTCATTCTCATCTACTCCGCATTAACCCTTTAACCGCCGGTGCCGCATATATTCGGGTTTTCATTTTTTATTACCACATTAGGTACTAAATTTTAAATATGTTAAAGATAAAATGTGACATCAACCAGCAAGATTTGAAAAGAGTTGACCTCCATTTTGTCAAATCTTAATAATTTTCACTCACTTGAAGTTGTGGATCGCGTCAGCGAGACACAACTTGAACTTTTCCCGATGCGGTATGTTTGACTAGAAGCACAATAATTCAATTCAGAGAGTTGGGTAACATAGTGTGTTTTTTAGAAAAAAAATCAGATAAAAAGTAGAATTTATATATGAAATATATCTTATGCAAAACCTAGAATGCAGTGTGAATCAGAATGAGCCATTGACACTGTAACAGACAGCATGTCTGTTAGTGTAGCACCCAATAACTCAGTCTGACAGATCATACATTTCTGATCAGTCATACAATTAACCCATTAAGCCCTCCAATAGCATTTAATCCTTTAAGTGCTAATCACGTATAAACGCCGCTTAACCTTTCTTGTTTGCCTTATAAGCAGGAAAAGGGGAAGGAGAAATGAACAGTAAATGGGATAGATTGGTATAATTTTATGCTGTGATCCAAATTATACAAATGTTAGTAATTTTTACCCACTTGAAGTTGTGGATCGCGATAGCGAGACACAACTTCAAGTGGGTGAAAATTCTATAACTAACGCTTTAATGATAATAGGTATATAGAACCATACATTATCTATTGATTGCCGTTACGTAATACAAATAAAATACTATCACTTCGTGTTAGGACAGCATTGATAAAACCATTATAAAAATCACTCGTTTTGTCTATGACAAGTAACTGTTATTTAAAACAATATGCATGTAACGGATTAACATCGCCATTGCTATACTCAACTGATAATTAAATTGACTTTTATTCAACATACAATTATTAATCAGCGGTGACGTTATCTGTGATAGTACATACACTTGTTTTATACTTAGCTTCTTTAACTGTTCGGATCAATAGTATATGTTCTATCACCGACCAATAAAGAATGGCTTAGAATGTCCTGCGACATCTACACAAGCGGATATTTCGTATTATAATCATGTGAAGATTCATTCAGAAGGCCATAAGGTAAAAAATGATAAGTCAAATTCAACCATATCAAATATCAGACAAAGTCGAGCAGATGAATAAAAAGTTATGATCTGCAAATTCATAAGAGCGATAGTTTCGCTTGCGATAATATGTGGAATCCAAGGCTGTTCGTAAATGCTAGATTATGTGCAATTTGAAGAGACAATTAATTATTATGTCCAATAACTATATTATTCACACATATAATTGTAATCGCCCGCGAATCAGCAGCATGCTGGTGTTTTGTTTTTGACTTGAATTTACAACACAATTTTTAAACTGCACAGATAAAAGGCGTTGCGTCAATATATTGATGCAAAACCTCTTAATATCATCCATATGAATCCGAATAATATTGTTTTTTGTCTATTTTCCATATTGTTCTGGGAGATCGTTGCAGACTCAGACAGACCTGGATTTCACTCCATGGGCAAAAACAGATCCCGACACGTGTTCTACTTATCCCGACGCTGAGCAGAAACCGAGGATTAAAGACCGATACAGACCAGCCCGGAAAGATACAGTTACAAAACAGGGATTCATTTCAAAGGTGGACAATTTGGACGGAATGGCAATGCTTGTTTTTTTCTCTCGACGTAATATCCATCCACAAAGTCGTTGACAGGTAGATGAGTGAAGGGAGACGCTGGCAGATCGTTGGCGCGGGCGCACAAATCAGAGCAGTTGCCTCGACGTGTGGCAGAGTGTCAAATCGAAATACTTTGAAATGATCCAGTAAATTGGGGTCCGTCTGTGTAATGTACGATACGCTGACGCTAATGTTGGGCTAATGTTGGTCCGCCGTCTGCGACGTCGGACCAACATTAACCCAACATTAGCGTCAAAGCAATACCAGACGACGGGACTCAGATGTATGGTGAAGTGTTCTGATACATTGTGAAATTGGCCTACATAGTAGGCAATTGAATTGTAATGCTATCCAAAGCAAAAAGTCACAGTAAACGCTTATTTGAAAAGTACGCATTTATTGCATTTCGGTTTTGTACCCCAGTCTACGTGAATATCACCAAAATATGAGTCATCCACAAACAATCTCAGTCTTTTTCCTGTCTGTATACATCTGAATTTGTTTTTAAGCGTGACTCAAAATGGAAGTAACGGTATTATGTCCTGGTTCAAGAATTATTTAATTGTTATCATAATTTGGTTCACAATTATACCTTATTTCTATACATGCTAAAATAATCAATTTAAAGTAAATAATAATTTTTTCTTCAAAACTAATTTTGCTGATCAAAGTGTCCCAAATTCTGATTTTTGCCGCTATCAAAGTGTCCAAACTAATCATTTCGAATTCTATTAAAATTTGAAAATTCTGATTTGGTGCACTATTGACATAATTAATGTATCCTGAATTCTGATTTCGCGCGCAACCAAAATGTGTCTGACTCTGATTTCGTACGCTATCAGAATGTCACGAATTTTGAATTTGCGCGCTGTCAAATTCTCACGAATTATTCTGAGTTCGTGCGCCATTAGAATTAGCCGAATTCTGGTTTTATGCACTATGAAATTGATACGAAATCTGGTCTCATGTGCTACCAAAATGTCGCGATTTTTTATTACGTGCGCAATCTGAATGAGTTGAAAAAAATCAGGATTTTTCTCTGTCCGTTGGGCAACCCTGGCATATAATAGCCCTACAAGCGAACACACCTGAATCAGACGTTGATCCGATGCTGGTTCAATGTTGGGCGAATCGGCCCAACATTAAACAAACATCGGGTCAACGTGCGGTATTCCCTGGGTAATGTTGCACAGCATCTTAGGTTATTCCCGCGCGATGGTAGCTGTCGCCACTGCAGTCGTGCTCGTCAAAAAACGCTTTATCTAATTTAGTCGCGAATTCTGGACATTCCTGCGCACGCACGTCACCGGGCCCTCGTCTGTCATCCGACTCATCCCACCAAATGTAGTCAACAACAGGGGTAACCCTCCAGGCGCTAGCGGCAGATTATAATCCCCGCGGCAGGTGCTTCTTTCATCTTCGCAAGTACTGAATTAGCGTTCAAATGTTTGTGCTCTGTGTTGATCTATTTTGATAAAATAAGATATTTCCATCCACATCAATTCTTAAGTCGTGATTCACGACTGGATGTGAATGGGAAATAATTCAAAAGGCATAGCCTTCAAATGGTTAACTCTTGAATGACAACGACAGCATCTTATTACAATATTCAATATGATGTTATTTCATATTTTAAGAACAATAAACATTAACTTTTAAAGCAAATACCAAAGAGACGTAGTTTACAAAATTTGATTTTTATAGCCGCGAAGCTTTGAATTACCAATGTAGGCCTGCAATCTGAACAAAAACATGTGTTAAAACTATTTTTCGACTAAATTCAAATTCCGAGAGAAAAAGGCTCGGCGAAAAAGGATTTGCGGGGACGCGTGTTCTAATCCCTGTCTTGTGGGATTCACGGTGGCGAGGGATATTACAAACATCCAATGCTGGATACACGTTGGCACAACGTTGCACCAGCATCCACCATCAGCACAGCACCTAGTTTCAACTGGTGTTTCAACCACAGTGTGTCCGCCACAGCAACTGTAGATTAAACCAATGTTGAATTAGTGTTGGGCAAGCGTGTGCGACGCTGGCCCAACACTGAACCAACATTGGTTCAATATGTCGTGCTGACTCAAGTGAAGTTTAGTTTTGTTATTAGGGAGAACAAAATAGCGCTGCTCACAGGAAACACAATCAGTTGACCCAATGTTGGTTAAATTAGCAATGGGTATAACGTCTCCCATCTGCTGGGCTGGTGACTAAGTAGTACTATACTCCAAACCACGCCCATCCCAGCAAACACAGAACATTTGTATACTATTTATACAATGCTGGACCAACGTCGAAGACGTTGGGCCGACGTTGTATAAATTTTATACAAATGTTTTGTGTTTGCCGGGATTCGGTCATTTCGTTAGAAGGTAAATGAAATGAAATGAATCGGGCTTTAGGCCACCTTTGTGCACATATAGGCTAAACTGGGCCAGGAGAACATCCTGAGGATGGTGAGATGAATGAAATGACACTGTCCTCCAGACACAGGATTCGAAATTCGAGCCCTGGCGGTCTGATGCCGAGCACGCTACCTCTCGGTCCCGGAGGCTCCCCACAATACTGAGTTTCACACGTGGATGGGGAAGAAACATTTTTGTTTCTTTCAAACCACCGGGAACCGAACCCCGAACTCTAGCGTGAAAGGCAGCGGTGCTAATCACTACTCTAGGGCCCCCGCCCAAACGTCAGAAGGTATCGTGACTAAATGTGACCTGATGATTGGTTGAAGTATACTTAGGCCGCGTGTTGAACTGTCAAAGGCAGAATGCACTTTAGAGAGCCATCCCAGACTATCAATGTCATTATCAATTAATATCATTGATAAATTAATCACCACCAAAGTTGATTGTATTTCTAAAATAATAGATATAGTATAAATGGTCAATTATTTATCCAATGTAGGTGGCGATAAACTGTATTTAAATACGTCGGCCGTGCCGTTATAGAATGTGAAAATCGAGTGTCAGAATACTGCAGTTACAACACATAACATTCATCAAATTTCAGATCAAGTTCAAATAAGTGTAAAATAAAATTAATGCTATACAACAAGTCGCGAAAATCTTAGCCGAAGAGACATTCTTTGTCAGAAAATACTACTGGTAAAGAGAGGAGGCGTAATTGAAGTACTGTTACTGTATTCTGAAATGTCACAGCCAGGTGTACGTAGTCCCGCTAGTTTTCTCGGCTAGGTGCGATTGGAAACATGTTTCTGTCGTAATTTATAAAAAAGGTTTTTTGTCGTTTATCATTAGGAAAATGTATGCTGTTAAGTAGCCCTAAGTGTACTATAATGATGAAAGAAACGACTCAAAGAATGGAGCACACTTTGGTACAACATTGGCTCAAAATGTTGCCACGTCTACGACGTTGATCCAATGTTGTACCTGTGGACATTTTTTGCTTGGGACTTGGATCCCCAGTAAGCACAAAACATTTGTATAACATTTATACAACGTCGGCCCAACGTCTTCGATGTTGGACCAACATTGTATAAATGGTATACAAATAAGCGCAAAACATTCGTATAACATTTATACAAAGTCGGCCCAACGTCTTCGACGTTGGTCCAACATTGTATAAATGCTATACAAATGTTTTGTGTTTGCTGGGAAGGGTGATAATGCAATTTCTTACCGTCAAATTGGTTCAGTGGTGCCTGACATGTTGATCCGCAGCCGTTCGCGCAACATTTCGCGGTGCCTTCGCATTCGTCATCGGTTCCGCAGGCTGCCACACATGCGGCATCGAACCCGGCCGCCTCGCTCTCCGGTGGGCAGGTACCCGGTCTGTTCTGGTACATTTGTTTCAGGTACTTACAGCTGTACCCGCACGTGGCTATGTCATGCTGAAAACAGAACAAAAAACAGGATAGGTATTACGTCGTGGAATCCAAATACAATGCCACTGGAAATGTGAAAAATGTCTGTGGTAGATATACTATGCTCATCAAATAGCTCAGTTTACAATTATATGTCTACTTTCATTAAATAGATGAATAATAGAAACGAACAATTCAGTAGGCTAACCATACAACAGAGAACAAACAAAAAATTGAAACAAATTAAAACAGAAGAAAAGAAAATAATGAAAGAAACAAGGACAGAAAAATATGTAGCGGAATGAAGATGGATGGATATATAGAATAATTAATAAATAAACAAGTAAATTACCTATTTCATAAAGAAATGAGTTGACAAAAATAAAGAAACAGGTCAGAATATAGAAGGATGAAAAATAAAAAGTAAAGGGAATGTACAAATAAATGTGAATGAATGCGCAGTAAATAGCATAACAAATTGTATTTGTATATCTACCGTGGTATTAGGGATTTTTTAGAACCGCAAAATTAAGTATTTGTCTAAGCAGATAAACTAAGTGTTTATGGAGACAACTATTGAAGCTCTGAGTTAAGGAAATTAAATATTCGCCAATTTAAAATGGCGATTCGCTACCCGACCCACAGCTTCAATTAACGAAAAATACTTGTTACATAATAATGTTTGAATCAAACATAAATACTCCATTCTAGCTAATTCTTGTAATGATCGTCTGTCCTTCAAATGCTCTTGTTAAACTTTTACGACACTGAATTATGTTTGTTCAAACCATGGAGACCAAAGGTTTTTTTTCTAATTTGAAAACATTATACATGTCTTAGTTGGCTCTTTATGCTTCATTTGAATACCTATGTTATGGGTCTACGACCTTTATAAATATTTTAATTCTTCCAGTGCGGTGACCGTCTTTATACGTCAGAAACTGACGTCTACAGACGTCAGAATCTGACGTATAAAGACGGTCACCGCGTTGAAAGGACTGAAGGATATACAAAAAATCTAAGAACGGTTGTAGATGTATTTTAGCACTTTAACCCTTTAACCGCCGGTGTCGCATATATTCGGGTTTTCTTTTTTTATTAGCACATTGGGTACCACCTTTTAAACATGTTAAAGGAAAAATGTGACATCAATCAGCAATATTTGTGAACATTTGACCTCCATTTTGTCAAATATGAATAATTTTCACTCACTTGAAGTTGTGGATTGCGTCAGCGAGACACAACTTCAAGTGGGTGAAAATTCAGATTGAAGAATTTGGCGGTTAAAGGGTCAAGGGTTAAACTAGCTAACACACGGCAAAATGCAACTCTGTCGTGCAAAAATCAAAAGGCAGTAGCTTGTTAACTTTTCAAGTAAGCAGTTACTGCCTTTTGGCTTTGCAGAGCATAACTGAAGCTGGAAGTGATGCATTAGTTACAGAGGGAATCTGGACATGTTGATGGGAAGTTGGCATAATCTGTTCTACATAAGTCATTATGACGCTGCATTGGGACCATAGATCTCACAAAAGCCAACATCTGAGCCCATTCCCATCAAACACCAAACGCTGGCTTGATGTTGGGTCAACGTTTGGACTATGTTAATGCAATATTGGTTTAATGTATTGCGCTTGCAACAACCAGATCCATTTAGCCTGCAGGGCAAGCCTGAAAGCCTTGTGATACCTTCAAAATACACCTGTAGGGTAGGCTATCCCTCCGTCACCCAATGCTGGCTCAATGCGGAATTTAGATCCAGAACGCTTCTAAATGTTGAACCAATGTTGTGATAAAAATAGTGTTTGTATTATTGTTTGCTCATCATTATACGTGATGGTGAACTGGTATCTCAACCCTTAAAGCGCTGAATTAATTAGTGAAAAAACATCGCAACCGAAGGGTTTTTTTCAATTTGAAATCATCATAAATGTTTTAGTTAGCTCTTTCTTGATTCATTTGAATACCTATGTTATGGGTTTCCGGCCATTAGAAATATGTTGGCTCGTACAGCGCGGGGATCGACTTTAGTCGTCAGAATCTGACGTCTACAGACGTCAGATTCTGACGACTAAAGTCGATCCCCGCACTGTAAGGGTTTAACTATGCAGTCCCTCCCACTGTCTGGACGGAGTTTAACCGTCAAATTATTATTTCAGCCACTTGAAGTTATGTCTCGCTGACGCGATCAACAACTTCAAGTGGCTAAACTTGTTCAGGTTCGACAAAATGGAGTTTAACAATTTTGAAATCTTGTTGAATGATGTCATGTTTTATCTATTTTGATAGATAAAACATGAGTGTTTAATTTATCGTGTCGTGTGGAATAATTAAGAACACGCCCAATAAATTGGGTAGGCCTACTAGCATAAAAGCTGACGTTATAACATTGTGTCGGATAAGTGATATAGTTCTATACTGAATTGAAATGAACCCCATTCGCTTCTAACCACATTTACATTGATAAAAAACACAGAACAATGCACGGCATTATATCTTGCTATGTCAACACATAATGTTATACCAGCGTATCGATCAGCTTGTCTGTCTTCAAATGTGCCGCCGTCTCCCCGTGTTTAGTTAATAGTCTCTCTTTAAAATCATCAATATCAAGCTTTAGCCAATAACTTTCTATGGAAAGTTCTTGCTCTATCTCCAATAATCCCAGCCTTACAGCTAACATATTAATTACCATCCTGGTAGTTTAAAAATGTAGGCCTATATTCTGTGAATGAAATTCAGAGTGAGACGATATCGTCACCTCACAAAGTGACAGATAAACCCTTTCCTATCCAAGGTGGCGATATATTGTGCGAAAGCTGTGCATCAGTCATCTTGATATTGAAGACATTATAATATCTTTGTTTATCTGTTTATTGCTCAATTTCAAACACTCAGGAAAGTTAGTTTTATTTTTTCCTAACAATCCTGTTAGTGTTCTAAGAAACGTTATCGTCATTCTTATGATAATAGCGTGTTTTACCATCACTCAAAAACATGCATTGACAACACGTTTTTCTTCGGGGAAGCAATTTTACTATAAAGTGACAACGATTGATTGGTTCGCGACATCGACATTGGGGTGTCCGCCACAGGCTACGTGGGTGTGTTTGAACAAACAAACGTCCATTCACAATCTAAAACAAAAAGGTCGTCTGTGACAGAACGCTAGCATAACACGCCATCATTCTACAATGACGCTCAAGGCCCGGGTATTGACACGCGGCCTGCGGGCCGTTTGAAGTCCCGGGTACAACAAGGAGCGGATATGTCAGATAATTAGGGTACGCTCGGATACCTCAATTAGGTTGTATTGATGACTGGGTTGGTGTGATGGATTGATAGATGTGATACAAGCTCAGTCAGCTGAGATAATAACTATAGTACGCCTGGCTATATCAGGAACACTCGGGGATACATATTTTTTCAGGTGAGACCAAGGTAACAGCATGTAATTCTTCTATGATTGTTCTTTATAGTGACACTTCATGTTCTAATCGATAGTACACGTCATTCAATACTTGTTTACTTACATCAGCCCCCCAAAGCACATATCATGACTACATACATCAACATAACATAAATATTTTTGTATAAACCATGGAGATCAAAGTTTGTTTTCAATTTGTAATCATCATTTATGTCTGAGTAAGCTCTCTCCGCTTCATTTGAATATTTATGTTACGGATCTATGTATGGCCATTATAAATTTGTAATTCTTTCAGTACGGGAATCGACTTTAGATGGCAGAGTCTGGTAACCCTTTAAGCCCTCACGATGCATGAAAGCATCAGAATACTTCCCTGAAAACATACTCAATTTTCCTACAACTAAGGGCTTTAGAATGGAAATTTCCATGGAACTGGCTTACCAATACATTGCAATTTTCTTTGTTTTTTCAACCACTTCAAATCATCTTTATCAACTACAAGTTGAGAATTGCGACAGCAATTCGCGGCTTGTAGTGGATGAAGATGACAATGGTAAATTCAGGTTTGAAAGGGTTAATTGTAATCAGTCTCTTTACCAGATATTTTATTAGCGGTTCTCGGGAGTGTCGACACTGGTGTTTATTTAGAAAGAATTATCCAGCGAGCCACAATAATTTCAAGTGGCTGAACAATACAATTGCATAAGCACTGCTCTGCAGAGCAAGAATGCAATTTAATGATATAGTTAGTAATAAGTAAAATTCATTTCAGTCATTTCAGTCATTTCTTGTTCAAATCGATTAAATCGTGAATAAAAAATATTGCAATTTAAAGAAAAATAATTTCAATTTTATGTGCAATCTGTATCATGCATTAACACACTCATG
>OZ024916.1:46590179-46612917 GCA_964017125.1 Flabesymbios commensalis | reverse complement strand
CCGCAAGGCGTTCAACAGATGTCTTAATGTTGGCCCAGTGTCGCAGACGGTGGCCAATATGTAAACAGCATTGGGTTAACGTCTCGTGTTTGCCGGGATACGACAAGATACGATATGATGTGATAACATACGATACGATATGATACAATACTATAATAATGCTGCGGGACTAAACTTCGATAGCATCTAATTCATCGGTGACTGAGCTCGGAGGCGCAACGTGCACAAACGATCGACAATTTCACAGTTCATTATCTTTCGAGTCGGCATCTGTGCATCCTGACAATCGGTACTCACTGATTCTCTGAATTGAATAAAGATCAATCTGATTAGAAATTTTTTGCAACAAACCCAACCTATCGTAATATTTAGTTTATTTAATAAGCTGTTAGCCATCCTGAAAATTTAGTCACCAATAAAGCCACGCAAAAATGTACATCATTTTATTCAAGTTTAATATTATAACAACTGCGGGATATAATAAGTAAACATCCCAGCGAACACAAAACCTTTTTATAACATTTAGGCTATAAAATGCTGGACCAACGTCGTACACGTTGGGCCGACGTTGTATATATCTTATAGAAATGTTTTGTGTTTGCTGGGATGGTCACCGGATGTGCATAAACACGATAAAGAAGCTAAGGCAGTAGACCTTCAGTCAAGATTATTTGACCTTTGAGTCTTGTTTATTGGGATTTAGAGCCAGGACCAGCAAAAAACAAGACTGTCAGTGAAAACTTGGGCAATCACAAAACATAAGTTACTAGCGAGTCTGTTGAGAAACAATCAAAATACCGTAAATGGATTGCGATTGCATTTCGCAAGTTGAAACATTGTGCAGAAGTACAAAAAAATAGTCTTTCCACTGATGATGTGCACAACTTATCTACGTTTATGCACGAATAGTCGGGATAAATCGTGATGCTGTCGCGCTACATCTGAGCAAAGAGGTTAAAAAGAACTCCTTGATCTGAGCGAAAATAAAAAGCTAAAGGAAAATAGAAATCCCGCAATCTCGGGGAAATGTGTCAGGCTGACTTGTTGCACGTGGCCGGATCAGTGGTGTATATTTTCCCACTCGCTAGAGGGGGCGGGAGTCGGATAAGAAATGGGTTAGAGTTGTCGGAATGCTGCCGCAAATCTAGGCAGACACCGGCAGGCAATTTGTGTAATCCGAAAGGTCTACATGTCTCTGATAGGCACTTCTTCAGTCTAACAACTCTCCGGTGCAAAGGCAAACAGCAGTAACTGCTTACTTTTCAAGTAAGCAGTTACAGCTGTTAGCCTTTGCACTGCGGTTCCCTCCCGTGCCAGCAGGAGCGGTCTGAAAAACAGGAAGCCAACGGGAAAAGTCGGCTGAGTATTGGGCCGACGTGTTAAGATGGCGGCCCAGCGTTGAACAGACGTTCTGTTCTGGTTGTAAAGCCAATCTTGTCGTGTCATATGGTGTCGTGTCAGACAGTATATAATCACTTTACAAAATAGTATAATTTGATTCATGTGTGCAATAATAAATGAATTAAAAGGTGATAAGATCAGGTTTACTCCATATACTATTGTAAAGATTCACTGAAGAAACCAATTCAAATCAAATTCACCTTGACTTACCTTCTTCCATGCAGTAAACACGAGGCGTCGACCTAATGTTGGTATAATAGTGGGCCAACGTCGAAGACGGTGGACCAACATTTAAACTCACATCATCTCGAGTCGCCGTCTCGTGTTCGCCGGACTGTATAGATTTGTATAATTCTTCAATCGCCGGTCCGATTATATTCGTATTTTTTACATCTTTAAAGATGTTAAACATATTTGACATATTAAAGATCAAAGATAAAACCTGACATCAATCAGCAAGATTTGAAAATAGTTTATCTACATTTACTCAAATCTGAATAATTTTCACTCACTTGAAGTTGTGAATCGCGTCGACGAGACACAACTTCAAGTGGGTGAAAATTCCGATCGAATAATTTAGCGGTTAATGAGTTAATCCTCAAAAAAAACATTTTAAAACATGATGGCTATTTTACCAGCTGACTTCCATGTGTGGATACAACGATCAGATATTGGTAGAACATGGTTGTTCATGTTATTAATAAATTGATCTTTACTTTTATGTTTATAGGTGAGTATTTTTGTATTTTGAGATATTTGAAATGTCTTTTGATTGCAAATATCCGCCCAATAAAGCCTTTGATTGGATCACGACAATCATTGTAAGAAAAAACTATCATAACGCTACAGGTATTAATCATTCGGGGATAAACTCACTGCAATTTATTTCCAATTAATTTAGTGAACCACGTACGATACATTTATAATATCAACGGGCACGAGACGAATTGCGGCTTAACTGCTCAAGCGGCTGTCAAAGAGGGATATAATCATCATTTATCCTCCGCGGAGTCTGGGGATATAAGTACTCCTTAATGATCATCTACAGAGCTAAATCGTCAACCCTCTGAGCTCCAAGGCCTGCTTAATTCCCTGGGGGCTAAAATACAAAACCTACAAAAATAGACCCTGGCTCACATGTACGGGGAATAGGCGAACCATTTCCAACCAGAACTAATGATTTGCATCAATCATCGCGGAACGTGAGGTGCCCCTGCAATTGAAACCTTAGAGAGATTGATAATTTGACAGATTATACAGTCCGGGATTGGCGATCTGGATCACCAAGTCTATGTGGATCCCCGCAGACAGCGCTGGATGAATGCCGGGCTAACGCTGGAAGCGTTAGCCCGGCATTCATCCAGCACTGTCTGGACGTCCTGCCCTCTCTTTGGATGGGATCCCAGCGCATCCCGGCGGGCTTGTACCAGCTTGTTCTGGATCTGCAGCTATCTGGATCTGCGGACTCCCCCGCCAGGCAGCCGGCAGCTGGCGGCGGGACACTATGACCAGGATCATTCACACATCCGGCCCGCTTACTCTGAACATTTTGGCGATGGGGTACGTTTTACGAATTCACTCAAATTTAAAAACTTATATCCCGGAAAAAACGTTTTTTTTCTGTGGTTCTATCTGTGGCACGTCAACAAATAAAATACTATATCTTAATTAATGCATGGTATACTGATTGAATTGCTCCGATTTCCTCCAGATAGTTCCCGAGTATACCGTGCTCCACACTGTTCAAATGACCGGGGTAAACAAGTCAATCGATATACCATGGCGTACTCAAAATATTATTTAAATCAATTAAAAAGCAATGGGCATTGTGTACCACACCTGATCTTTATACTATGACGTATTTGCACCACACTGTAGCATGTGTAGTGCATAAGGTGAAATAAACCTCATAATGCTAACGCTGACGCCCGAATCGGACAACGGGTGCGGACGTGAGATACTGGCGCAACCATTTGCTCATTTTGCATTTTCTCTTTGTCGGTGAAATGCGCTAAAATGTAGACGAAGACTGTTTTTTCGCCTTTTCATTCTACCTGGCCTCACCGCGTCATGCAATACCTGCTAATTGTGTGGCACGCCAGCGCCCCACGCGGCTCTCGTGAGAATCATCCATCTCCACGGGAAGCTGCAGATCTGACACTAGACTGCAGATCTTTGGCATTTCATTGGTCGAGATGGCCATCTCGACGAATCGGATGCCAGAGTTCTGAGTCAGAGTGTAGCGGCGCTGATTGGAATTCTGACTTCAGAAGAGTGTTCTGGTATTAAATCTAAATCCAGACATTGTTCTACGTACCAGCCCAAAAAGCACATTATATCCTATATCAGACTAATGTTGGACCAATGTCTGAGACGCTGGCCCATAATTAGCCCGGCATCAGATCCATGTCTTGTGTTAGCCGTAACAGACAAGGGTCAAAACACCGTACTGCAATTCAAAACTAAAAGACAGTAACTGCTTAAAAGTAAGCAGTTACTGCGAACGTTGATCCAACATTAAACGAACACTGATTCATCTTCCTAGTTTGCTGGGTGCAAAAGAAAATACAATAAGCAACAACAAACAGGAGAAAACAGGAGAAATCTTTTTTTTTAACCATTTAACAAGAAACGATGTAGAACAAATGTTCTGTTCCGGGATCTTTTAACGCTTTGTAATAATCTTCCCTTTGAAACAGATCGTTGAATTTTTAACAATATGAAACTCCGTCAGGTCGTTTCTGTAGAAAACCTGCGTGGTCCTAATGAATAATTATATAATTATGTGTAAGGGTTAATCGTATTAAAAACACAATGGTTAGACGAGTGAAGTGTATCATAAACTTCATTAGAAAACTTGAATAGAATAAACGTATCACAACCGCGGTATCGAGCATTTGCTTAAAACATCCCCTGTGTGGCGTTGAGAATAAGCGTATTTTAAAACCATAAAACTCATTATTGGGCCAAGGTCTTCGACGTTTGCCCGACAGTGTGCCAGGGTTGGCCCAGAATTTAATTTCCCTGTAAATATTGTAGTTCCGTAAATTTCTTGATCAGAGAAATAAACAGTTAAAAATACATCTGGTGCGAGGAAATCAAAAACCAGGTGCAGCTGCGTTCATTTAAAACCATACCACAGTAGGACGGCCGGATGTAGCATCTCAGACTTGTTTAAGAAAAAAAATATTCGTTAGCAATTCAACAGAACATACACAGTTTCTTAATCCAGAAGTATATTCCAATGTTCAACCGATGCTGGTTTAATATTGGTCTATTGTCTACGACGCTGGGGCAACATTAAAACAGCATTGGTTCAACATCCCTGGGGTTGTTTAATAGTAAAATAGACGTGACGTTTTCACATACGCAGCATATTATTCCCCTGGCATAGAAAGGGTGCTTGTCTGACTTTGAAAGTGAAATATACACCCTTTGAAATCCAAGGAGCCCCTTTATATGACATGTTATCCAGCAAACAATCCACGATTGTATTTTTTTAATATGTTCAACCTCTTTTCATGGTTTGTCCTGGGATGCTACCGCTACCGCGACCCACAACTTCCAGATACTGATGTTTATTTATTTTGATACCAAACATTTTGCGAATCTTTTTACAAGGAAATTCAATAGACTGAATTCCCCTGTTGTTACCAATAACAGTGATTAAAAATCGGATTAAAAACGGCGATATTCGCACTTAGCGGTATAATGGTTAACCCTTTACTATCCCTCTTCGCATGATATATTTGAAATAAAATGTATTGAGGTAGCCAATCTATGATTCTAGTACCGGTACCGAGACAAATCTGAAGAAAGTAGATCGCCGGAGCACCTGAAAAGCTTGGTCAGATAGGATCAGATAGGATCTTTTAGCTCCGAGGCGACGATATATAAAAAAGGAGGGGTGCGTATCAGTGGATCAGTATTGGGAATTATTTGCCAGGGATTCTTTACTGAGAGGGTAAAAAGGTATAATAAACCACATTAAGGGCGTTCTATAAGCCTCCTTTTGTAAGATGTACATTCCAGCAAACAAAACCCAGCAAACACAAAACATTTATATAACATTTGTACAACGTCGGCCCAACGGCTTCGCCGTTGGCCCAACATTGTACAAATGTTATACAAATGTTTCGTGTTTACTGGGAACACGTTGATCATGTGCTGGTTTAATGTTGGGACAACGTCGCATGTGTTTGCCGAAATATTGCCATTCAGAAATGTAAAAGGCAGTAACTGCTTACTTGACAGATAAGGAGTCACTGCCTTCAGGCTTCGCACAGACGATGCCAATCCTTCAGAAAAGACGTCCAGAGATAAAACAGAAGGGATCAATCCTGTAATACATGACGCGCCCTATCTGGATAGATTCTGCTTCTTACCTTCCCGCTCTGCAAACTGACATTTATCCGTGATTGCCCCTGCCATTGCACAGCTTGTTCTGATTAAAAATGTGTCGTCTCTGTATTCGGATATTGATTAGAAGATATTAACATCTGGATAGCCGTATTTTATTCAAAATTAAATTAAATTGATTCATGTCATACGACTGGATGATTATACTAAAAGCAAGCCAGCGTATAATAAGATCTTATCTATTTTATTTCTAGAATTTATTACAATTATACAATCCTTTTGAATTTAGATTATTATTCTCTAAATCTTATTTGAAATTATACTCGTTTGTACAACTCAATTCCAGCTACTTTGTTCCGAGACCAAATTAACGGGTACTCCTCTGGAAACTGTCCGCAAAGCACAGTTGTATAATTAAATGAAACGTCTGCATCCCTCGGACCCACGTCACAACGTGTCAGATACAATTATCAGATTCAGATAATGCTATATTCCGATCATATGTTCTTCGTATATGCTCTTCGTTCTTCCCACCTGTTTTTTTGCGTATCATTGAGTTCAGTTTTAAAGTGTTGATGTGTTAAATCTGACGGGACACCTATTTTTTCCATTCAGCGTGATTGATAACTCGTATGATTTGTATATCACAAAATTCGCCATGCAACTTAAAAAATACAAAACGAAAAACATTTGACTGTTGTTCAGGCCAATAGATAAATCGATTTAATCACTTTTTATTTTTTGCATGGAAATAACTAATTTGATCAATTTAAAAATTGAATAGTAGCAGCAAGCGGGATATTACATTTTGCTGTGGGGATCTTCAGGAAAGCGTCACCTTTTGCATACTTTAATACGGTGGGTGGCAGCGACGTTTCCATGGGGGGGGGGGGGGACATCAATTTGTCCACGGCGGGTAGTTCAAACTACACTCTGACTCAAGCTCTCAATCTGACTGCTGGAAACAACTTTGTGACCAACTTTGGAGAGGGGTTGTCTAAAGAGCCGAGCCAATCTCCTAGCGCATGTTCATCAACCTTGGAACCAGGAAAACCCAAGTGCCTCTCTTTGAAAAAGAGCTTCGCGTGACGAACCTAATTAGTCCAGTTAGCCACCAACAGTTGGCGACCAGGACCCTCCATTCACGGACTCCCAGGGATCATTTACACGGACCCTTTCCACACAAAAGCGATTCGGGATCCATCTTCTGAGCAATCATTGGCACACGAGAAATGTGTTTGGATTCTTAATTGCTCCAAATCAGGGTGCTTGTGGTGACAGAGTTTATAGTCACAGATGAGGGGTGGCTTGCCTTTATATTTATTCTGAATTAATCACAGTTTCCACAGATCAGTCAACAGGGGTGGCCAACGTTGGGCCAACGCCACGGGCGTTGGTCCAACGTTGGCCACCCCTGTTGACATTGAAACAACGTTAAGTCAATTTCCCAACTGCTGCGTAGGATGCAACTAGAAGGTATCTCATCCGCCCCAAGTTGTTGACAGAGTAGATGAAACATGGCGAGGTGTCTTCTCTGCTATCTACCCCTGACTGATTGCCTCGATCGAACACTCTCCGATAACCCTTTATCTCCTGAATTTTTATCTTTTTTCCCAATCTTTTGATCCCGATACGTGCTTCCAATCCGGATCCGCACATTGATTTAGTGGACTGGATACCGCGTTCGAGAAAACTGATCAATGACTCGCTTCAAAGACAAGACGTCTTAGCTCAGTAGCTGCAACAGCAAATTCTCGTTTTAAACCGGAGTTTTCAAGCAAAATAAAGATTTCCATGGCAGACCAAATGTGTCTCGTGTAAGGAATTCCATAGACCAGTGCCGGGAAGTGGCGGGTCAAGGGGGATGGTGGCAAACTATTTGCTCAGAGTCAACCCCGCCGCTGTGTCACCTAATATGTGCACCCGTCTAAGTCAACACTGTTGAAAAGTTTCAATTAGCCCTGCCCTCTTGCCTCGTGGGCTCGTGTGGGGAGTTATAGGACCCCGCCTCCCTCGCCACTTCCTCGCTCACTGCCCCATCTGCCCAGCCTGACTGGAAATTGCAAAAAGCCAGAGGAAGTCGCCTATTTGTGAACAAAAGTGGAACGGTGTCAATTATCTGATTGTGTCTGTCCCCTAGCGCCTTCCAATAAACCCTCTCAACACCACACCCCGGCCGTGCAAAGCCAAAAGGCAGTAATGCTTACTTGGAAAGTTTTTGGACCGCACAACACTAAACAAGCCCAACAAATACCAGATACCAAGCACAACAATGAACCCTTGAAGTCACTCGACAAGAGCAGGGCATAGTCCCGACTTCGGGCTTCTTTCTGTCGCGATATTGCCATCATTGTGTAGAAAGCGACGTAAAGCAATATTCACTCGACAGATGCCAACATTGCTACAGCGTCAATGATGGTGCTGGAAACTTTATAAGAAAACACTTGCAAAATAGCTGTAACAAAGGAAAATAGAGCCAGCTAACATTATTCCCAGTTTTTGTGATTTGATAAAAAAGCATGGCATTTTTGCTGGTCAGTTTTCGAAATGCATGTAATTGCTTCAGCAGTAATAAGACCCTCGTCTGTTCTCTAATTTAATACTGTATACTTATTTATTTATAATTAGTTGTGTATTGTATCAGTTATGTCTTGAACGGCTTTAAAAATGTACATTGCCAAAATTATTAAATATTCACACACTGGGGCGCCCCGAATGACGAAGTTGTCTAAATTATTAAGCGGTAGACCTGGCCACTGTGACGTCACAACAATTTACACAACATTTCGTGTGGACGCCCCACTGGAGCTGTCCATTTGTAATAACTAGCAGCATGTCTCCCAAGCGATGTGAACGATAAACCGAACGATGCCATCAATGTAACCAGGAACTGCAACTTCAAACTGATGATTTTAGTTAGTCACATAATTATTCAAGCCTGTGTCAAATTCGAATCCCGACAAACTAATCTCAATGATTTGATAACAATATAACTTCTAGTGTAATCATATCATAGACAAAATACGAATCAAACCATTACATGCATACTTGAATGATCATAGTGCTGCCGCGCGAAGTCAAAAAGCAGTACCTGCTTACTTCACAAGTAAGCAGGTACTGCTTTTAGCTTTGTAGAGTAGAGTACTTCTCAGCATCCAAAGATTTAATGGGCGGCTATTTGAGAGAGAGGTATCGGCTGACGACGGTCATTCTGTGTCTGGTAATTCTGCCGTCCGGTCCGGTTTCTATGGGGACGACAAATGGGGTATTTCAATTGCCTGTCACATTGCTCGGCCGGTGGATTCAGAGAAAAGATGTACCGGTGTCTCCGCTGATGGAATCTTGTTGACCAAGTCGATTGGAGTTTTTCCAGTCCGGGACAGGGATGTTTGTGTGCTTCGAATTTAGAGACAGTGTCCGATTTCAGGACCGGGTGCTGCATTCAATTGTTGTTAAAAAGGCATACCGAAAAAGGCTGCTTGCCTGAGTGTGTTTGCAGATACATCTGGATATTATATCAGATTAAAACACACCAATACATTATTTTCTTTGTCTGACCACTACTTTCTAAGCCGGGAATGGAGAGTTACTGTTGACCAAGTATACAGACCAATTATAATGTTAGGCCTATGGTGCTATAATCAGTCATAATGGTCGGATGTGTTTTAAGTCAGCTCCCTCGGAGCTCTACATTCTTAGCTGTGAAAAAGGCCACGGCCTTCGGCCTCGGCCTTTTTCACAGCTAAAAATGTAGAGCTCCGAGGGCTTTATCCTATACTTAAATATTATTGTTGCCTGTAGCTGCGTGCCCCAGACCAGACTCTCTATATTATGTTCATTATTATATTCTCAAAGCTATGGATCACTCTATGTACGTTTCTGGGTTTAGTTGTACTCTAGTTGCCTCTATCTCTGTAATCAGCGTGGTGCTTTCTGGATACAGAGGTTTCCCACTGTCTGTACACAGTGGACTACTCTTTTAACAAATAATGCTGAGCGCATTATGACGTCTATCATACAGGACATACATAATATGCTATACATAATATTATATTCGCTGAAATGACTAATAGTATAGCCTCGAATTCGGTCTTCTATTTATCTTGAATTTGCTACAGTGCATAGAAAGTGACACGAAACAATATATTCACTGATTATTTGATGAAATAAAAAAACATTTTATTTTTTCGGTGGTCTTGTTTTTGTAGCCCCAGGTCAGGTGAATTTGGATTCGAGATTACTCATTTTTTGCTCTTCTGAGATCGAGTTGTCCTCTTCCCTGTCCCCATCTACATAAATTGAGGGACATTTTTCTAATGAAGACTTGGAAAGTCTCCTCGACTTGGGGTTCTGTCAGCTGCGTCTACTCTCACCATTCTGCTTTTACACTTGCCAACCTCACCAAAAGACGCTTCCACCACTGCCATGCAGAGACAAAAGGCGCAGTAACTGCTCACTTGTAAAGTAAGCAGTTACTGCCTTATGGTTTTGCAGAGCGCTTCGGCCTAATGCACAAGCACATAGTCGAGTTCCGACGCAATATTTTTTTTGTTCATTGTTTTACTTCAACATGTTCAATGTGATGAAATAAAAAAATAAGAATCAGTCACCTTTGTTCTTCTAAAGCAATGCATTTATACAACACCTCGCAAGAAGTGCCCATGGATTATAAATAATTAATGCTACTAGAATTATAATTATATAAAACAAATGATAATGAATGACTTAAGGGATTTAAAAGTCGGAAAATGTCATGGCTAAGTTATTTTAATAAAATTGTAAAATTAAAATGCTATGCTCGTGCTGTACTCATGATTTATAAGAATAGCAACAGCGCTAACCATGCTAATCACCATACTTAATAATATTACTGTTTGTACATCTAAAATGTATTTTTTTCTCAACTGTGACGACCACCACAACAACCACCCTAACGCTGTTTCAAATAAATGCAACTTAGTATTTACTATCAGGTTCGGTTAAATTTGTTGGTAAAGCTTGCACATCCCTATATAAATCTATCAATTAACAGCGTTACTAACTAAGAACATGGTACATTTATCTGATGGCTGCTCGTGTTCTGTTGTCATTTTAATTCAGGTAGATTCCAGATGTACCCTAAACAATAAAACATCGTAAAACTTCACTGAAGATATCAGTTTTCTACTCTTCTCGTCCTGAAAGCGTTAGAACTTAAGCCGAATTGCATTTTTGCTTAAGTTTCTGCGGGGACGGACATGAAGAGACCGTGCCTGGCAGAGAGCCACTAAGACGTAAAAAGCCTTAATTCGGGGTGACCCACCTTATTGGATCAATCAAGTAACACGCGTGGATTCTGCATGGGTTCCGTGCGTCGCGGCCAAATGAGCTTTGGGGAAGCCACGCGAATGTTCGAACCCGACACGTAAGTCCAACGCTCGCTGAGCGCTGCGCCGATGTGTGCGACATCGGCGCAGCGCTCAGCAAACGTTGAATCTGCGTCCTTTTCTACAAGGGTTTCATCCGCTTGCCTTGTCAGCTCACTACAATGGTGGACACATGCGTCGGCATGACAACAGGGGCTAGACCGTCTCACGCGCTGGCTGGTCGTGCTTCTGTTGCAGGAACAGGAGTTGATGGCCAAGCCTCAGGTCAAAGCATTAAGCCCAAAACATAGCCGCTTCTTTCGTGTTACAACAGGAAAATAACACGTCCATCTTGTTGTTTTGTAGGGATACGATCACTTTAGCTGATCAGTCAACGGCATGCCCAGGTGGACAGCAGCTAATACTACTACTAACATTATTATTGGACTATCCATACACCAATGCAGGCTCATTGCTGTCTGTTTTTCGTGTATTATTTTGATTTTTAAATTTCTGAATGAGACAAAGCTAATGTAATCCCCTTCCCCCGTGCTATGGAGTAAGTCAGGTGTGATGTTAAGGTGCCCTAGAAAGTATTGATTTGTATTTATTTACCTTCTTAAAACCCCAGAAAAATTGTCCAATCAAAACGGTACAAGTTTAATTTGTTCGGGACAGGTAAGTAGTTATTGCATTTTGCACAGAAATGATTGTCTCAGGGATCGTGGCATTTCAAGAGGGTTTACAGAAGTAACTGCAGCCAATACCTCGGTGGACACTGCCTTCCCCTCAATGGAAGATTGAGTCACATTGAATCACACATAATCCTATCATTCAGATGCATCATATAAAACTCACACATCATACAAAACACGTTCAACCAATGCTGGATTAATGTTGGGCCAGCGTCGCAGACGGTGGCCCAACAATAAACCAGTATTGGTTCAATGTGTCTTGTTTGCTGGCACATAGCCATTAGCCCAACACTGCTAAATTCAAGTTCAAGTTAGCCAAGAGTTTCTCAAAGGGTTTCACCAGAGTAGTAACGCTAGTTCAGGTATATCTAGGCTAATATCAAAAACCCTGTACAATAAGATGGTCGACTTACGGATTTCACCATACAAATGCGTGTAATACATTGTGCAGTGCTGTCCCCTTTTAACGGGAGTTGGAACTATGCTTTGGCAAGTGTATCATCATATAAAACAAGTGATAATTTCACCACTTTAGCCTCTAAATAAAAATATAATGTTTTTCTAGGTTTGACAGTTATGACAATATCTCTGCAATATTTATTTTTGGAACGACAATAACTGCTAATATAGCAGAAAAGTCATGTTATATTATCATACATTTTTAGAGATTAAAATGTCTTCATTTAAATAACAGAAGAGCTGTGTACAGAAAGTACACAAATATGTGGGCACAGAGCGGGAGGGGAGTGACGATATGTCATCAAGCACAGAGACCACAAAGGAGATCGGGGCAAAACATTGGTAACAACCATAACTTGGCAGACATGTCTTTTAATTCAAACGTTTATTATTTAAACAAATATATTTAGAACACAAAAGCAATGTTATAAATTTATAATATGTAAGCTTTCTTTCTCGGACCACTGCCATCAATGTCACTGAGGACTGGAGCGTTAGCAATATATTGATATCTAGAAAACAAGACACGTTCATTTTTATGACACAATTTATTTATAGTTAAATTTTAATAATTTTCTATTACTCATGCCGTTACTGGTAATTTACTACGTTACTGCTCATTGTTTTCCCACGGACATGGTGTAGCTGAATGGGGACATAATTATGTGAAATTAACGTGAAACATTCACAACTTGCACGTGATTTAGTGTCTTTGATGAACGTAATAATTTGATCTCTGTTGTGACTCCTATGTAGAATGTGTTCAGGTATATTTCCGAAAATTCGTTCATTTTAACCAATTAATTGTATTAAGTTTTGACGTGGAACAAAAGCCACACACCTTGAATATGCAAATATTGCTTCTTAGACAGAAATGTATGCAATTTATTATTGCCATCAAAATTACTTTACCTGCAGATCGAGACACTTTGCGACAAAGATATCCGATGATATATGTACAAGAATATTCTCCTCCTCAATGGTAATACCCCGCTCAAATCAGGTGAATCAGCAGTAACAGTGACATGTTTTATAGCAACAAAATATTTCTGTTCAGGTATATTCCGAATGATAAACATGACAAATGATCCGTGTCATTAGACTATAATATATAGTAATATTATGTTTTCATTTGCCCTATCTTGGTTTTCTTTGCCCGTATCTACCCTTGCACATATCGTCACCTGCCAGCAAATATGAGAAGATGAACCAAGGATGGTGTAATGCTGGACCAGCATTACAAACCTTGGACCAGCATTACACTATAATTGAGTCGACGTCTCGTGTTAGCTGGGCGTTACCTGTTGTTTGTAAACAATGAATATGCATACTTGTTTATACGGGCGCATCAACCCCTGAGGTACCAAAGGGAAGAAGACAATTAAAAAGTATTGATAACTAACCAACAAATTATTGGATAAAAAATAGAAGTAAACTTCCGTCAATACTTATTTTTCTGATTTTTATGATGTAAAGTATGTATTGTTTTTAATAGGGTCAGTGGCCTAATTACTCGTCGTAATATGGTAAAATCATACTTGATAGATGGTAAAAGCATTAGTTCCAACTCCCAATACCGGTGGACAGCACTGAGAGCGATTTCACGTTTTGGGGAGAGTTGACTATCTTATTGTACAGGGTCTTTGCTAATATTAGGCCCCACTGATAGGGCCTAAGTTTCTTCTTTTCGATTCACCCCGAATTTCATTGTGGTTTGGACATCTGTTTTGTAATTCGGCTATATTTCGTAATACTAGGCTATATAGGTATTATCATCCCGAAGTATCTTACGAGTATGCCCCGAGTAGTTCAACTATGCATTTTGTGTTACTTACATAAGCAACTGTGTACTTGGACAGTAAAGTACGGATACAAATAACATCGTAGATGTAGTTTCCTTATTTCATGGGACACCAATAATATTGTGTTAGATATTGCGTCCTAAATGATATTCAATGTTTCGATCCTGATAGGACTGATAGGCTAAGTAAAAACAAAACAAATTAGAATAAAACAAATAATTCTCAGAAGTGTAGGAGATGACTATAATTCAAGTCCTGAAAATCAGGGGAACATAGATTTTCTCCTCTCTTTTATTTAGGGCATACCCAAGAAAAAAACAATAACAGCAGAGGACAGAACCCAGCAAACACGAGACATTGATCCAATGCTGGGCTGAGGTTGCGCCTCAGCTCAGCATTGTATCAATGTCCCGTATTTGCTGGGAAGAAGAAGCCTAGTGGATAACACCTGCGCTTTAAGAAGGTGTGTTAATGCCAGTGCCGGGGAGAGGGCAAAAGAAGACCCCTCTGGCAAACTTTTTCCTGCCAGAAGTCTTTCACAGGGCCACGGGTCGTGACATTGTTAGTCAGTTTAGTCAGGTCCCTGGAGTCTAATCAAGTTAATTTGCTCTCCAACTTCGTCAGCCGCCCCACTGTCCACCCCCACCCTTTGTCACGTCCCTATCACGTGTAACCTAGATAGCAGGCATGTGATTGGTCGAGATAGTATCTCAACCAGTCACTTGCATGACAGCTAGGTCATCTTCCTCGATGAAGAACGAAAGCCTATTCCCGTCGTCTCACAAACTGCTTATCCCACGGCCCTACTTTTGCGATGAGTGACTCGTATAACTATGAATCTCCATTACTCAAAGTGTTATTAATCTTTTTAGATGGAAAGCATCCGTTAAATCGTGTGAATATATTGATTGTAACTGATTACAGTTTGGCGATCCTAATTATGTGTAATTCCCTCTTCCCTGATGTCAACAGCAATATTGTGACTTTCTCTCACAATATCTTTTTGTCAATTTATATTTTCGTTGCAACCTGTTGCTCACCAAATTCTGCTGAATGTCACAGATGGACGCTAGCGAATCAGGACGTTAATTATATCTGCTTAACTATCTGGTTACTCTTAAGTACCAACATATGTGGTAGTAGGAAACATGGAAATAAGACGATCGACCTCCAACGATGATCAACTGATGTAAATTGGCCTAACTGGGGACGGATGGAGAGTGACAAAACATAGAAAAGGAGGAATTGCTGGGGCCGGATGCGACTAAAACAGGTAGAACATGGGATAATTACGTGCCTAGATTTCAAAGGGTCGCTAGCCCTGGTTCGGCATAGTAACACGCTCTGGCTTTCAGGCTGCCTGCCGTCGCCACCAAAAGCCTAATTAAGTGCATCAAGCCAACTTCATTTGCCACGTTTCAGCTTGTGGCAGGGCCCAATGTGCTGGCAATTTCTGCCTATTGCTGCTCCGCCGTCTATGGCTGGCCGTGAGACGTGATCTGGAATTTGTACCAGGATACGAGGACTCTCTGGGGATATGTAGGGATCACGACATCCCGGAAACACAATACTTCCGTGCAAAGCCAAAAGGCAGTAAGTGCTTACTTTTCAAGTAAACACTTACTGCCTTTTGGCTTTGCAGAGAAGCATATGTTAGCTCAAACTTTACTGAAATGTCAGGCTAACGTACGCGTCTATGGCGAGGCATTGACACTCTTATTACTCAGCTACTTGGCCTGTCGCGCTTGCGCATTCGGTTCTGATATAAACTTGTAACCTGGTGGTACCAGGTTCAAATCCTGACAGGGCCTTATGTGTTCATTGTCCGAAGTTATGCAGTTTATGGTAATGTACAATAACCTTTAATTGGGATGTCCCTCTGTGGAGGTATTGCTACAATGTATACAGCAAACGATGGAAAGCAGCATCCATTTACACTGCTGTGCAAGCCCAGAAGGAGGTAGCTGTAATCAGTTATTAGCTTTTGGTTTTGGGCGACAATACCTTAGTTGTCCTCACTCCAGTCTCGGCAAAGTATCGTGGACTTTACATGATTTACTGATCAAATTCTATACGAAACATTTTACACATTTGAAATATAATATTTATATGTTTACCACATCTAGATGTTTCAAAGTAACTTGATAATCTAAAATACAATCTGTGACCACGACATGTCATGCAAATACCACCATCATGAAATAAGACCTGCATGGTGTGTTTAGTCTGCCTGCCTGCCTGCCTGCACTTACAGAATGATATTCATTACAATGTGTTTTGAGCTTCAGCAACATTTACTGAACGTATGCGTGCAAAGATCAGTATTTGTATCTCGCTCCACGTGCTTAGTAGGGCCAGCTAGATAACGCGCCTGTCACATTGCTATAAATATGCGCCTGTACATATCAACCCGACATTTAGCCAATGGAGTAGTTGATGAGCTGTTAGATAACCAGCAGATACGTGTATATTGGTGGTGAATTTTCATTATTATATACGAGGCCAGGAGACGGTTTGCTCAACGCGGAACACGCCAATAGATGCCTCAGTTAATATGCCACCTGGTGTGCGAATCTTTCATTTGGAGTAACAAGCAAAAATGTGGGTTCATAACGGGTGTGCATGTACTGTGAGTGCTACATCCGGTCTAGAATTACTGGATTGGTTTATTATTCTATATTAGGATTTAGGATGAAATGAGTTCACTCATTCATTCACTCATTCATTCATTCATTCATTCATTTATTCATTCATTCATTCATTCAACTATAAATACTGTATTTATTCATGTATTCATTTATTCAGTTACATGGAACTTCTTTGCCATAAAATTGAAAAACCATAACAATCGTTTGTGTAACTTCCGTGTCATGGCGACATTATTGTTGTTCTTTAAATTTGGGTTGTTTTTATATTTTCGCCAATATAAAGGAGGGTGATAAATTATTATAGAAAATAATCAGTAACTTACAATGCGTCTCTTAATATAAACAAATGAAATCAAAGTGAATCGTGTTTTATGGGATCTGGTCGGTCCGTGAACCTTAAAAGGTTAACACATTGTCATAATGCAGAATCAAAATGATCGCTCTATACAGAGAAAAACTTTCAGAAAACATTTTTCTCAGGAATTCATTGTTATTGCAAATGTTTAGAGCATAAATCAAAGTATGGCCACCTGATATACCTAGCCAAGCAAACACGAGGCGTCGCTCCAATGCTGGCTAAACGCTGGGCCAGCGACACAGACGCTGGCCCAGCTTTAAACCAGCATTGGATGAACGCCTCGTGTCTGAGTCGATCCATCACCCAGTGGTCACTTTTCATAAGACGGTCAGCCGCTTTATGGTTGTGATGAACAGATCACACGGGCCGCGGCTTAGGAGAAAGAGGCAGCATGAAAAATTCAGAATAGGGTCCAGGTCCGTTTATTTACAGTACGGCGTCCCGTACCAGGACCCACGAGCTGGTATGGTGCCCTGTAAAGGCAAAAGGCAGCATCCGCTTAATTAAAAAGTAAGCAGTTACTGTCTCTTGGCTTTGCACGGCAGTATGATGTACTGTAAAAACACCCAGTGATCCTTTTTTTTAAATAATTATTTTCCATACAATTCTTTCCATACAATTTCTTTATGTCGATGTAGTAGGCCCCTACTATTTTTCTTTTTTTTCACATACCTCCTTTCCACTTAAAAAATCAAGGATTTTCATAGATTCAGATCGAATCTGAGTCATTGCCAACACCAATAAAATTAAAATGCGGACTTTATTATCACGTGTATGGATATGATGATTAAATACAGAAAATATACTTTTATGCCATAATAATTTACTTTAGTTTTAACGTCCCTTTGATCGAAATTCCATATTTAAAACATAAACAAAACAGACTTATTGAAAACCATGTTGGCATCACTAATTCCGTTACAAACAACATTTTTAGGATTCGATTGAAGATAATGGAAAACACTACGGCGTCATCAACCAATAATCCCGCGATTTAATGGGCTGAAAGCAGAAATTATTTCTCCGTCAAAATTAATATTCCGCTAATTCATATTCTCACTTCGAGTTAAAGATTTCTTCTCTGCTAAGAAAACCCATTAGATTTCAGAACAGCACGGCCAGGCTCCGTGCGAACCCTAGACGGTAAGCCAATATTTGTTTAATGCTGGGCCAGCGTCTACGACGCTGGCCCAACATTTAACAAACATTGGGTGACTGTATCGTGTGTGCTGGGCTGTGATTATTGGAAACACCCGAAGATGAATGTCGTCTGTATGCACAGCACACGAACGTCCAAGAAACGGTGTGATTGATTTGTTCATGCTCAGAAGCAGTGAAATAAAATTGTAAAGCACTTGAAGAACGAAAAAGATTGGATGATTTTACTACAATCATTAGTCTCGAAGAGAAACTATTAAATTATTATCATTAGTGTGTTGTATTGTTGCAATGCGTTGATGATTGTTGAGATGTGTATATTTTAGTGTGTGAATGGGATTTTAAATCCAATAACATATCATTAGACAAATAAAAAACCACGTTTTTTAATATAAAAATCATATTAAATACGTTTTTTAAATGTTAAAATAATATAGTTTTTGTTTTTCGTGATTAGAAGGTGCTGCAACAATCACAATCTTGTTGTTAATTGACTTCTAATATTTAGTTTATATGAACACACATACATTAAACACCAAGAAACGACACGGATAAATAAAGAAAAAAAAGAAAAAGTTTAGTCAGACTGTAGAGATTAAAAAGTTAACATTCACAGCAATATGGCGGCACCTGTTCAGCCTTGCAAAGCCAAAAGGTAGTAGCTGCTTACTTTTCAAGTGAGCAGTTACTGTCTGTTGGCGTTGCACCACAGTATTATATATTCTGCGTTCATCTCTGCGTTGTTCCGGTGGTTATTTGGCAGTCCCCATGGATCGTGCCAGAATGACCGGGATTGGGATCCAGACAAAGGCCCTGATCTGGCAGCAGGCTGGGATCATGCCACCCTTTGTCCCTTATGTATAACTTTATTTAGAATTTTAATGAATGTTTTCGACCACAGATACTGCCATTTGACTTCGCAAAACAATATTCTACCGTGCAAAGCCAAAAGGCCCTAACTGGGTAAGCAGTTACCCAGTAAACACTGAACATTTGTATAATGTTAGACCAACGTCGGAGACGTTGGGCTGTCATTGTACAAATGTTATACAAATGTTTTGTGTTTGATGGTTACTGCGGAACAATATTAATATCGGGTTTCAGGTTCAAACAAGGTACGGTAGATTTAGTTATCTTCTTGGAACAAAATAAATAAAAAACAGAATCGTGTATCCTGGGAATTAGGGTTGAAGTATCACGTCAATGGCTTACGAGCTCTTAAACGTTTCCTCGTACTATGGTCAAACACATAAAATTATTCTTTGGTATCATAATTAATATTGCATCACAGACATGCGATCATAATAATAATCGTCTCCTTGGAAATAAACGGGTGTATACTCCACTTTATGAAGTGGGAAATACACCCTTTCATATCCAAGGCAGTCAAGGGATCGATTTCATCTCCTGGCGCCATACGACCAGCTGAGAGGGGTGAAATACGTGTTTCAACAGACGACATTTTAATTCCAGTGGGACTGTTCAGTCACATTCTATTCAAATGCTGGCATGTGACACCCTCTAATACCAAAGAGGTTCATTTGTGGAAAAAATCGTTATGATATTAGCATGGGAAAATTTTAAGAGAGTGCATAAATAGAATGACGTTACACAACGCTATTTCATGCATTGTATTGTATCCATTTAAAATAAAAAAATATGAAGAAGATAAATAAATAATTATAAGAACCGACGCACAATAAGTACATATATTATCTAGCAAAACTTGGAAATTTATCGTCAACTAAACATATTTATCTGAATAGGCGCAATGATAAACATGTTAAACATCGCTCTAAGATGAAACTCTAAGACCTGAGTAGTGGGCCGACACACACAGTAGACACACACGTAAAGATCACATAACCTTGGTAATCAAAATTGGATTCATTGGGAATTACAGATTTACCAGACTGAACAAGACTGTGCTTAGCTCATGTGACAACGAAATATTTCTTAAATTAGACCAATTTATGTTCAAAAGCCCAAGATGTTGATTCACCGTTGGGCTAACGTTATTTTGACGTTGGTCCAACGGTGAATTGACATCTTATGTTTTCTGCACGCAGTGTTTGAAAACGCAGTTGGGTTCTTTTGATTGGGAGATCTGACAGGAAGGTCGCGTTCTGTGCAGACCTTATTCTCGCCCCTGGGACCTTTAGGGTGATCCTGACCGCTTAAACAATACCCGAATACATTCCTCATGCGTTGCCATGCCTACAAGACAGCAGACCGACCGACCGGTGAGTGCTTAGCGCTTATTAGGCTATGTGAATGGGATTTGCCACACCGCAAGGCCTGTTAAGACAACAATTTCAAAATTGTTTTTTTTAGTAGATTTTTTTGTGTCATAAACCGAAAACATTTTGAAAAAAACTTTATTACTTTTGATTTGATGATATTTGAAACATTTTGAATTTTAGCTTCCATGGTTAGAAGAATAGTAAAATTATAATTTAATAAATAATTACAACAATGCCGCCTGGCATTTTCTGCATGACTGATCACAATGTCCTGGTTATGTTGCGCTATCAGCGCCAGCGTGGTAAAGAATATTCCCATGCGATATGATATTTATATCAACGTGAACGACATGTGCATGTGCATACTATTTTTTTTAGCTAGATTGACTGACTGACTGACTGACTGACTGATTGATTGATTGATTGATTGATTGATTGATTGATTGATTGATTGATTGATTGATTGATTGATTGATTGATTGATTGATTGATTGATTGATTGATTGATCAATTGATTAATTGAATAATTGATTGATTGGTTGATTGATTGATTGATTGATTGATTGATTGATTGATTGATTGATTGATTGATTAATTGATTGATTGATTGATTGATTGATTGATTGATTGATTGATTGATTGATTGATTGACTGATTGATTGATTGATTGATTGATTGATTGATTGATTGAGTGATTGAGTTATAGTGCACATATGGCGTGATATAACAGTTACTTTATATCTTGGTTTGAAAGCAGAATGCTGATGATAAACGCATTTGTATATTCAGAAATGAATGAAATAGAGAGAATTGGAATCTAAAAATTGAAATCTGTGAGAATCACTCATCACGGGTGTTCCTTGCAAACACAACAAGTTAATCCAATGTTGATTTAATGTTGGTCCAGCGTCTCCGACGCTGGCCCAACGTTAAACCGACATTGGATCCGTGCTTTCTGTTTTGTGAATCCTACCATACCCATCCGTCGCGGCACCGTATCTGAGCGGTGTGAGCACCTGAGAGCACCTTCGTCCCTGGCGACTCCGGGCTGGGCGATCATTATTTGATATTGGGCCACTTAGAGATGTGCAACGGCATTCGCGACAGCCGCTGCGGTGCAAAGCCAAAAGGCGGTATCCGCTCACTTTATCAGGGAGCAGATACCACCTTTTGACATTCCATGGTACACCGCCGCGGTAGGATCGCGTCCGGGTGAATGGGTTTAGAAGGCGTCGAGCCGTCTTACAGACCCTTGTCGCCGCAGACCAGGGCAGCTACAATATTTCTGGGCCATGAAGATTTAAGGTTTCACCAAAATTTAGCAAAAATATTATAAAAAAGACATTTTTTGCTCTTGAAATGGTGACAATATATTTTTTTTAATTAAAACGTTCCAATGTTAGGTATCTGTACATTACCATGGTTACTCTATGCAATGTAATACTTGCTGTATTATTAATACAACTGCCGTGTAAAGCCAAAAAGCAGTATCTGCTCACTTGACAAGAGTGCAAACACGGCCTTCTGGCTTTCCAAAGCAGAGATCTAGATCCAAACGGTTACTTCAGGAATAAGCGCACGCGCATAAGACCAAGTTGTCACATTGGGGGAGAGCCAAGGTCATTTCCCTGCTGTTATTGCGTTGCTTTCGCGGCACTTTGGCATCACATTGGTTCAATTCCGAGCCTGATACAGCGACGGTGGCCCAGTATTTATTCAGCGGTAGGTCAGGTTATGGTCTGGTCGCTATTCCACAGATTTACAGTCATTCAGAATAATATTTTTTGCATTTCAGCATACCATCTGTCTTATCAAGATTTTATTAAGACTTCTAGCCGGCTTTAATAATCTGACCGGTTGATGCAGCTCATCACCAAAAGGCAGTATCTGCTCGCGTGTAAAGTAAGAAGATACTTCCTATTGGCTTTGCACGGAAGAAAAATGATTGATCGTTCAACTGTGAAATATTAGTCGGTGGGATGTACATGTACAGAGTAAATAAAACTAACGCCTCAGAATTGTAGATACATTTGGGTCAGAATATTCTTCTTTATTTTAGTATTTCTAAATCCATTGTCATGCATATTGGACTTGTACCCCCCCCCCCCCCCCGCCCCCCCCCCCAAACATATATGAGATACTAATAGCAGAACATTCTTCAAAAGAGTATAATTCAATATGTTTTACGTTACCTTCCTGCTCTGCCCGTAATTGCGTAAAAGCTACGATATATTGTAGGCTTCGGATTGGTCGAGATGGCCATCTCCACC